>CM032159.1:34865944-34923353 GCA_018901935.1 Pugionium cornutum | reverse complement strand
GATGAGGGCATTGTCCGTGAGTTGTGCTACTGCCATTGAGACTCTCCTAGGTCCTGGTTGGTTGTAGTGATCAAAGATATGATCCATTCTCTTCTCCCAATCTAGGTAAGCCTCGGGGTCTACTTTTCCTGCAAAACTTGGAGGAGTTAGTTTAACATCAGGATGAATTACCGGTTGTAGGTGTGTTCATCTCCATCCTCACGATGTCTAGGAGGCATTCTTGGTCTCTGGTGAAGACCATATGGCTCAAAGCCATCATCTTCTGCCTCTGGTTGCCGTGGGGGTCCTCTCGGCCTATGGTGATAGTTATGAGGTTGCGTGTCCTCATCTCCATCTGGCTGGGGTTCCTCCTGTTCGTGCCGTGTCCTAAGGTACTCAGGACCCTCAGGACGGTCTTGCTCAGCTCTCACGTGCCTTATGGCCTGGAATCTTACTGGTCTTTCCACGCGCTCCAACCTCTCGCCTATGGATGCGAGTTGTGTTTGGAGTGTGGTGAACATGGCCATCATGGCTTTGGCTGCGTCTCTATTCTCTTCTCCCATGGTGTGCTACAAAGAAAGAAGACAAATTAGGGTGCTCCTAAATTATCAGGAGGGTTTTTTCTTTTTATAAGGGGTTTGAAAAATGCAAAAAGGAAAAATCCTAAGGAAAGGAAATTCGACTACAAGAAAAAGGAAACTTCCTAGACAACTTGTGCTAGCTGTCCAATTCGAAATCTTTTGGGTATTTTCCTATTTCTTTTCTTTTCTTTTTGTTTTCTTTTTTAATTTAACTTAAAATTAATGGAAATATGAATTAAACAAAAAGGAAAACGTGAATGGCAATGCAAAAGTGAATCTAAACCCTAGTGACACACGTAGGAGGCTAGATGCACTCGGTTTGGAGTTTGAGGTTATTTTTTGATTTTTCTTGAATGCGACTTAAACTAATGCAAGAACTAGAAACAAAACAAGCAAAGGATAGAAACAACCTGGTTTAGGAGCTTTAAGCTCTGATACCAAAATGATACAAGCCTTGATTCAAGGATGTATGCGCGGGGGCTGTTTGTAGAAGATTAGGTGAGAAACTCAACCTTAGGCTTCTGGATAGGGGTTTTCTGGTTGGTAAACGATGGAGGGGTGAAGTGAACCACACGAGGGGTGATGAACCTCGTGATAAATCACAAACTTAGAGCTAGGAGGGCTGGTCTCAACTAGGTTCTAAGCGCTCAAGATTCTTAGAGAGAAAACTTGTAGGGAAAAAGTTCTACTTTATTAATAATCAAAAGGTTGTCGAACTACAATGCTGGAAGGAGCCTTATTAATATGCTCGACAGCTTGACCTTCTAGGGTCGACTCAAACAAATAAAAGGAAAGTTTACAAAAGTGCACAAAAGGAAAAAATACAAAAGTGTATAACCAAAAAAGGACCTATTCCTAAAATGTTCTTGACTCAAAAATGTAAAGCAACTAGATCCTACCCTGCAAAGCAGAAAGAGGCATATATTCGAATGTAAACTTACCTTAACTCACCTCACGGCCAAGAAATGGAAGGTGGCCGCCCTTGTGGCATGCACGCGCCTTGCTCCTAGTCTTCGACTTGGAGTAGGGTTAAATATCTTTGGGCCCTGACCTCTCTTGCCACTAAAGCCCAAGTCTCTGATGTTCCTTGTGTTGTTGAGAAGCCTTTGGACTCTAATTTGCTCTTCTGGCCCATTGTCCTTAGCTGCTCTTCCTCTAGAAGCTTGTCGACCCATAAGCTGAATTTGTGGAAGAGTGCTCTTGATCTGCTTCTTGTCATTGCTCCTGGAGGTACCACTGGTGTAGATACTTCCTCTATGTGCATGTCCTGGAGCTGGTAGCTCATTTGGTCCGAGTCCTCTTGTGTAGAAGTGGAAGTGTGCGTGTACTCGGCTGGATGGCCTGTACCGGCTGGATTGTGCGTGGTACTGGCCGGAATGACTTCAGGACCAGCCAAGTTGATCCCGGAGTCGGCGGTGTCATCAGGGGGACCGGCGGTGTCATTCACGTCCCCACCAAGTGTGCCGGAAGCTTGGGCCTCTCCGCCGGCGATGTTGACCGGTCTGGTCCTATAGGTCGAAGGTCCGGCGGTACTTTCTGGTCCGGCAGGCGCGCCAGATGGTCCTGCTGTCTCGGGCAAGCTTCCTGGTCGGCCAGTCTGGTCACCTGGCTGGATGTACGACCTGATGTCCTCATCACAGAAGCTTGGGCTCTCGTGGCAAAGGAGGTCGGGCCCAACAATACATCACCCTACTTCAAGTCCAAGACTAGGCTCGTGCAAACAAGGTCGGCCACCTTCCATTTTTTAGCCGAAATGATGAGGACACCAGATTGTCAGGCTGGCCAGAAGATCAAAATGGCAGACCAGAAGACCTGCACGAGACAGCCGGGCCATTTGGCACATCTGCCGAGCCAAGCGGTACCGCCGGCCCTATGATCAGCCGGGCCTGGCCGAGAAACTTTGCCGGCGGAGAGGCTCAAACCTCTGGCCCAACTGGCACGACGTGACTAACACCGCTGGCCCAGCTGGTGATGTCGCCGGCCCAGCTGGTGATGTCGCCGGCCCACCAATCGATCTGGCCAGCTCCGATTTTCAACTCGATCAGTTGTAGACATGGCCCAGCCGGCTCAAGCGATCATACGACCATATCCACCTCTACACAAGGAGACTCAGACCAAATCAGCTACTAGCTTCAAGGCATGATTCTCGATGAAGTCTCTATACCAGTGGTGCCACCATGAGCCATGACAAGGAGCCGAACAAGGGCACTCTTCCACAAGTTTAGCTTGTGGGTAGGCAAGCTCCTAGAAGACCAACGACAAGGAGCATTGGGACAAGAGTTCAAGGATGAATTCAAGGGATTCTCAACATCTCAAAGGACTCCAAAGACTTGGGCTCTCGTTGCAAAAGAGTTCAAGGCCCAACACTTTATAACCCTACTTCAAATTGAAGAGTGAGCATGTGTAACCAAGGCCGGCCACCTTCCATTTCTTGGCCGAATGGTAAGTAGGTAAGATTTCAATTATATATTTGTATTTTTTGTTTTGAGGTTAAGAATTAGTAGTTTTCTATTTATTGAGTCAGGAACATTTAAGTAGATGTTCTTTTTCGGTTATTCCGTTTTGTAATCTTTCCTTTATGCACTTTTGTATTTTTTTTCGTTTTCTTCTTGGGTTGACCCTAGAAGGTCAAAGCTGCTAAGCATATTAATGAGGCTCCTTTCAGAATTATAATTCGACAAGCTTTTGATTATTAATAAAGAGAGCATTTTTCGTACGAGTTTTTCTCCTAAAAACTCTAATCGCTTAGAACACTAGTTGAGACCAGCCCTCCTAACTTCTTATTTGTGATTTATCACGACGCTTTCCATACCTCGTGTGGTTCACCTCACCCCACCACCTATTACCCACCAGAAAACTCCATTCAGAAGCCTAAGGACAAGCTTCTCGCCTAATCTTCTCCAACCAGCCCGCGAGTGTTACGGCCTTTATTCAAGGCTTGTATCATTTTGGTATCAGAGTTTAATCTCCTAAAACCAGGCTTTTTCTATCCTTTATTTCAGTCTTTATTCAGTTTATTGCGTTACTTTAGTTTCAATAAAAAAAAATCAAGAACATATCACCTAAAAATCAAACCGAGTGCAACCTATCTCTTATGTGCATCACTAGGGTTTAGGATCATTTTTTCATTGCATCTTTGTTTTTTCTTTTTACTAAAGCATATTTACATTAATCTTAGGTTAAAAATCGAAAATTAAAACGAAAATTACAAAGAAAATCAAAGAAAAATTGGCCAAAAGAATCTAGGAGATTTGTATCATTAATTGTTAGATTTGCATCATTAATTGTTTAGATTTGCATCATCAATTGTTAGATTTGCATCATTAATTGTTTTTCCTTTTGTTAAATTTTTCCTTTTTGTCATTGCTCCTGGAGGTACCACTGGTGTAGATACTTCCTCTAAGTGCATGTCCTGGAGCTGGTAGCTCATTTGGTCCGAGTCCTCTTGTGTAGAAGTGGAGGTGCGCGTGTACTTGGCTGGATCGGCTGTACCGGCTGGATTGTGTGTGGTACTGGCTGGAATGACTTCAGGACCGGCCAAGTTGATCCCAGAGTCGGCGGTGTCATCAGGGGGACCGGCGGTGTCATTCACGTCCCCACCAAGTGTGCCGGAAGCTTGGGCCTCTCCGCTGGCGATGTTGACCGGTCTGGTCTTATAGGTCGAAGGTCCGGCGGTACTGTCTGGTCCGGCAGGCGCGCCAGATGGTCCTGTTGTCTCGGGCAAGCTTCCTGGTCGGCCAGTCTGGTCACCTGGCTGGATGTACGACCTGATGTCCTCATCACAGAAGCTTGGGCTCTCGTGGCAAAGGAGGTCGGGCCCAACAATACATTACCCTACTTCAAGTCCAAGACTAGGCTTGTGCAAACAAGGTCGGCCACCTTCCATTTTTTAGCCGAAATGATGAGGACACCAGATTGTCAGGCTGGCCAGAAGATCAAAATGGCAGACCAGAAGACCTGCACGAGACAGCTGGGCCATTTGGCACATCTGCCGAGCCAAGCGGTACCGCCGGCCCTATGATCAGCCGGGCCTGGCCGAGCAACTTTGCCGGCGGAGAGGCTCAAACCTCTGGCCCAACTGGCACGACGTGACTAACACCGCTGGCCCAGTTGGTGATGTCGCCGGCCCACAAATCGATCTGGCCAGCTCCAATTTTCAACTCGATCAGCTGTAGACATGGCCCAGCCGGCTCAAGCGATCATACGACCATTTCCACCTCTACACAAGGAGACTCAGACCAAATCAGCTACTAGCTTCAAGGCATGATTCTCGATGAAGTCTCTATACCAGTGGTGCCACCAGGAGCCATGACAAGGAGCCGAACAAGGGCACTCTTCCACAAGTTTAGCTTATGGGTAGGCAAGCTCCTAGAAGACCAACGACAAGGAGCATTGGGACAAGAGTTCAAGGATGAATTCAAGGGATTCTCAACATCTCAAAGGACTCCAAAGACTTGGGCTCTCGTTGCAAAAGAGTTCAAGGCCCAACACTTTATAACCCTACTTCAAATTGAAGAGTGATCATGTGTAACCAAGGCCGGCCACCTTCCATTTCTTGGCCGAATGGTAAGTAGGTAAGATTTCAATTATATATTTGTATTTTTTGTTTTGAGGTTAAGAATTAGTAGTTTTCTATTTATTGAGTCAGGAACATTTAAGTAGATGTTCTTTTTCGGTTATTCCGTTTTGTAATCTTTCCTTTATGCACTTATGTATTTTTTTTCGTTTTCTTCTTGGGTTGACCCTAGAAGGTCAAAGCTGCTGAGCATATTAATGAGGCTCCTTTCAGAATTATAATTCGACAAGCTTTTGATTATTAATAAAGAGAGCATTTTTCTTACGAGTTTTTCTCCTCAAAACTCTAATCGCTTAGAACACTAGTTGAGACCAGCCCTCCTAACTTCTTATTTGTGATTTATCACGACGCTTTCCATACCTCGTGTGGTTCACCTCACCCCACCACCTATTACCCACCAGAAAACTCCATTCAGAAGCCTAAGGACAAGCTTCTCGCCTAATCTTCTCCAACCAGCCCGCGAGTGTTACGGCCATTATTCAAGGCTTGTATCATTTTGGTATCAGAGTTTAATCTCCTAAAACCAGGCTTTTTCTATCCTTTATTTCAGTCTTTATTCAGTTTATTGCGTTACTTTAGTTTCAATAAAAAAAATCAAGAACATATCACCTAAAAATCAAACCGAGTGCAACCTATCTCTTATGTACATCACTAGGGTTTAGGATCATTTTTTTCATTGCATCTTTGTTTTTCCTTTTTACTAAAGCATATTTACATTAATCTTAGGTTAAAAATCGAAAATTAAAACGAAAATTACAAAGAAAATCAAAGAAAAATTGGCCAAAAGAATCTAGGAGATTTGTATCATTAATTGTTAGATTTGCATCATTAATTGTTTAGATTTGCATCATCAATTGTTAGATTTGCATCATTAATTGTTTTTCCTTTTGTTAAATTTTTCCTTTTTTTCTAGTTTTTTTCTTTTCTTTAATTTCCCCTACTATAAAAGCCCTCTCCTAAAGAATTCTTAGAAGAAACTAACCTTATTTTTCTTGTAGCAAGCAATGGCTGATGGAAGAAATCAAGATGCCACCGAGGCCATGATGGCCATGTTCACCACACTCCAAACCCAACTCGCATCAATAGACGAGAGGTTGAACCGTGTCGAAAGGCTGGTGAGATTCCAGGCCATAAGGAACGTGAGTGCTGGCCAAGACCCTGCTGAAGGTCCTGACAACCCAAGGACACGGCCAGAACAGGAGGAGCCCCACACGGATGAAGATGAGGGCTGACAGCCTCACGACTATCAACCTAGGCTGAGAGGACCTCCACGGCAACCAGAAGAAGAGTGCAATGGCTACGAGCCATATGGTCACCACCAGAGACCAAGAATGCGCCCTAGGCATCATGAGGATGGAGACGACTATGCCTATCACCGGGTAATTAATCATGACGTCAAACTAACACCTCCAAGTTTTGCAGGAAAAGTAGACCTCGAGGCCTATCTAGATTGGGAAAGGAGGGTGGATCACATCTTCGACCACTACAACCAACCAAACCCTAGGAGAGTCTCCATGGCAGTAGCACAACTCATGGATAATGCCCTCATATGGGTTGATCGTGAGGCTTCTGACCGTAGGAGAAGGAGGTTGAGACCCGTAGACTCTTGGGTCAACCTGAAGGATCTCATGAGACAAAGGTTTGTTCCACCTTATTTTCATAGAGATTTGCAACACCGTTTTCGCACTCTTAAACAGGGCACAAGATCAGTGGAGGAATACTATGAGGAGTTCGAGAGACTCAAGAATAGGCTGGAGCTCAATGATGATGAAGAAGCATTGATGGCTCAATTTTTGGATGGATTGCAAGAAAGAATCAGCCGGAAAGTGGAGAGGCAGATCTATAGTAACTTCAAGGATTTGTTACACCTTTCTGTCAAGGCTGAACAGCACCTCAGGCGTAAGAGCCAAGACATACACAACAGACCTAAGACGCCTTGGGCACCAAGCAATGGCACCAAGCCTGTAGACAAAGGCAAAAGCATAGAGATAGAGTCACGGTTCAAGAGCAAGCCTCCTGAAAAAATCTGTGACCAGAGAGAGCACTTTTTCTTAGAGTTTTCCTCAAAAAACTCTATCATTTAGAACCCTAGTTGAGACCAGCCCTCCTAGCTTCTAAGATTGTGTTTATCACGAGGCTTTCCATCCCTAGGCCGAGAGGACCCCCACGGCAGCCAGAAAAAGAAGGCGATGGCTACTAGCCATATGGTCATAACCAAAGGCCACAAATTCCTCCTAGCTAGACATCAAGAAGATGGAGAGGACTACGCCTATAACCGGGTAAATAAGCATTATATTATACTAACCCCTCCGAGTTTTTCAGGAAAAGTAGACCCCGAGGTCTATCTATATTGGGAACGAAGAATGGACCACATCTTTGACCATTACAACCAACCAGGCCCTAGGAGAGTCTCCATGTGAGTAGCAAAACTCGTGGAAAATGCCCTCATCTGGTGGGACCGTGAGGCTTCTGACCGTAGGGAAAGGAGGTTAAGACCCATAGACTCTTGGGTCGACGTGAAGGACCTCATGAGGCAAAGGTTTGTTCCTCCCTATTTCCATAGAAATTTGTAACGCCATTTTCGTACTCTTAAGCAGGGCACAAGGTCAGTGGAGGAGTACTTTGAGGAGTTCGAGAGACTAAGGCACAGGCTGGAGCTCAATGATAATGAAGAAGCATTGATGGCTCAGATCTTGGATGGCTTCAAGGATCTATTCCACCTTTCTGTCCAGGCTGAACAGGACATCAAAAGCAAAAGCCAAGACATACGCAACTGGCCTAAGACACCTTCGGCACCAAGCAATGGCATCAAGCCAATGGAAAAAGAAAGGGATTGAGATCGAGTCATGATTCAAGAGCAAGGCTCCTGAACAAACCCGCGACCAGAGAGAGCCAAGTAAGTCTTAATTTAAACCCTCTGAGATCACGTGACATCACTTGTTTCAAGTGTAGGGGTCGCGGCCACATCTCAAGAGAGTGCCCAAAAAACTGAGTAATGCTGATCACGGAGGCTGGAGAGTACAAGTCTCAAGATGAATAAGAGCTGGAACCAGAAGGACATTATGGATACATAGAATACCCATATGTGGGAGAGGTATTGGTGACACGGCATATCCTAAGTGCAATGGTCGACCCCTCTGAAACCATTCAAATGGAGAACATTTTCCACAGCCGGTGCATCATCAAATGAAAGGTATGTAACCTCACCATAGATGGTGGTTCTTGTACTAACGTGGCCAGTGCTTACATGGTTAATAAGCTAGGTCTTGTGAAGACTAAGCACCCCCGGGCATACCGGCTGATATGGCTAGATGACAAGGTAGACCTCAAGATTCATGAGCAAGTAACAGTACCATTCAGTGTGGGTCGATACCAAGACCAGGTCATTCCTGACGTGGTACCAATGCAAGTGGGTCAACTTATTCTATGAAGGCCATGGCAATTTGACAAGGCATGATGGCCGGACCAACTTGTACACCTTTGTACACGAAAAAGAAAGGTCAGCCTATCCCCTCTCACTTCTGCCCAGGTACATGAACTACAACTTCAAATGAGTAAGGAGAAAAGTTTAATTAAATCAAACTTTCTTATTCAACCAATTCCTGTCCGAAGAGCTTTGGCCTCTAAGGACTTGATGCTTTTAATGGTCTTTAGGGAGGTTTTGAATGCAGGAAAGGAAGATATAGAATTACCTCTTGAAGTAGCAGCCCTCCTCAATCAATTCCAGGATGTTTGTCCTGAGGAGATACCAGCAGGCTTGCCTCCCCTAAGCAGCATTGAGCACCAGATTAATCTCGTGTCTGGAGCAGCCTTGCCCAACCAGCCAGCATACCGGATGAGCCCAGAGGTGTCAAAGGAACTTGACAGGCAAGTCAAGGAGCTCCTGGAGAAAGGCTATGTACGAGAGAGCCTCAGTCCATGTGCCGTGTCAATGTTATTGGTTCCAAAGAAAGATGGGACTTGGTGCATGTGCGTAGATTTCCGGGCCATCAACAACATCACGGTCCAGTACCAGAACCCCATGGATGAAATGAGTGGAGCCAAGGTCTTCTTTAAGATAGACCTCAAGAATGGGTACAACCAGGTCAGGATGAAAGAAGACGCTAAATGGAAAACCGCCTTCAAGACAAAGCAAGGGTTGTACGAGTAGACAGTCATGCCATTTTGATTGACCAATGCCCTAAGCACCTTCATACGCCTTATGAACCAAGTTCTTAGGGCGTACATCAGTAAGTTTGTTGTTGTGTACTTTGATGATATTCTAGTTTACAGTAAGTATCTTAAGGACCATATCGCACATCTTGAGATGGTACTAAAGACCCTTCGACAAGAAGAGCTTTATGCCAATCTCAAGAAGTGCACCTTTTATACTGATAAGCTTGTTTTCCTAGGCTTTGTTATGAGTTCACAGGACTTACAGGTTGATGAGGAGAAGATTCGAGCCATACACGAGTGGCCAACACCAAGTAATATCAGCCAAGAAAGGAGCTTTCACGGCCTGGCTAGCTTCTACCGGAGATTCGTGCCCAACTTCAGCGGCATTGTCTCACCCTTGATGGCAGTAGTAAAGAAGAACATTGGGTTCAGCTAGGAAGGAGCTCACCAGGCCTTGAAGGACAGCCTCACTTACACCCCGGTGTTAGTCCTGCCCGATTTCAACAGAACATTTGAAGTGGAGTATGCCTCAGACATAGGCATAGGCGCAGTTCTAACACAAGGAGGAAGGCCAGTTGCATACTTCCGTAAAAAGTTAGGTGGGGCTTCACTAAACTACCCCACCTACGACAAGGAGCTCTATGCCCTAGTCCGAGCATTGGAGACTTAGCAACACTATTTGTTGTCCAAGGAGTTTGTGATTCACACTCATCACGAGACTCTCAAACACCTCTGAGGGCAAACCACCCTCAAGAGAAGACATGCTAGGTGGATGGAGTACATCGAGACCTTCCCTTACATCATCAAGTACAAGAAGGGCAAAGACAATATGGTAGCCGATGCACTATCAAGGAGGTATGCCTTGATATCAACCATGGGAGCATAGATCCTAGGATTTGAGCACTTTAAGGCCTTAGACAAGGATGATCTTAACTTTGCTGAGAGTTACAAGGAGTATGGCACAGGGAGTCACGGAAAGTCAGGGCAAGTTCTATCTTTATGATGAATTCTTGTTTCGAGAATGAAGGCTGTGCATATATCAGGGATCTCTACGAGAGCTTATCACCCGAGAAGCTCATGGAAGAGGTCTTATGGGCCACATTGGTGTTGACAAGACACTGGCCGTGGTCAAAAAACACTTATACTGGCCACACATCAAGAGGACACTAGAAATACACTGTGCAAGGTGTATCACTTGCAAAAAGGCGAAGTCCCGAGTACACCCTAATGGGTTGTATCTTCCTCTGCCTAAACCCATGCCTCCTTGCTAATCAACTTGAAATGTCCGAACTAAATCGACTTTAACTTTTTATTTAGAGCTCAAATAACATGAATCTAACCCCCCACCCCCACGTTAAGCTAGCTTAATTTCCCATATTGTGACAATATTTGAGAATGAAAGAGCTAAAACAAAGCCTCCAAGTAATCCAATGTATCTCAAACTTGTGTGATGCCGTGCATTATGTTTCATTTATGAGCCTTTACTCAAGGAGCACCAATGATCACTTTAGAACAATCATTTTAACTGGCCGATAACCTTGACATGTCAGCACTAAATCGTCCTTTACTTTTGATTTAGAGTTTACAATGACACGAATCCAATGTCACGTTAAGCTAGCTCAATTTCTATATTGTGACAACATTTGTGACTAAAGAGCTATGACAAAGCCTGCAAGTAATCCAATCTAACCCAAACTGCATGATGCCATGCATTATGCTTAATTTATAAGCTTTTACTCAAGGAGCACCAATGATTAGTCTAGAATGATCATTTTAACTGGCCAATCAAGTTGACATATCCGTAGTAAATCGTCTGTAACTTTTGATTTAGATTTCAAAATGACAAGAATCCAACGCCGAGGTTAACCTAGCTCATTTTTCTATATTGTGAAAAAATTTAAACTGAAATAGGAACGACAAAGCCTCCAACTAATCTAATCTATCCCCAAATGCGTGATCACATGCATTATGCATCATTTATTAGCCTTTACTCAAGGAGCACCAATGATCAGATTAGTATGATCATTTTAAGTAGTTGATCAACTTGGCATGTCCGCACTAAATCGACTTTAACTTTTTATTTTGAGCTCAAATGACATGAATCAAACCCCCACTTTAAACATGCTTAATTTACCATATTGTGACAACATTTGACACCGAATGAGCTATGACAAAGCTTCAAAGTAATCCAATGTATCCCAAACTGCGTGATACCATGCATTATGCTTCATTGATAAGCATTTAATCAGGGAGCACCAATGTTCATTTTACCTGGTTGATCTTAACATGTCCACACTAAATCGTTCGTACCTTTTGATTTAGAGTTCAAAATAACACGAATCAAACACTTACGTTAAGCTAGCTCAAGTCTCTATATTGTGACAAAAGTTATGATCAAAATAGCTACGACATAGCCTCCAAGTAATCCAATCTACCCAAAACTACGTGATGTTATGCATTATTCTTCATTTATATGCCCTTACTTAATGAGCACCAATGATCAGTTAGAATGATCATTTTAACTAGCTTATCAACTTGACATGTCTGCACTAAATCGACTTTAGCTCTTTATTTAGAGGTCAAAATGACATGAATCTAATGCCTACGTTAAGCTAGCTCAATTTTCCATATTGTGACAACATTTGAGACTGAAAGAGGTACGACAAAGCCTCCAAGTAATCCAATGTATCCCAAACTTGCGTGATGCCATGCATTATGATTCATTTATGAGCGTTTACTCAATGAGCACCAATGATCACTTTAGAATGATCATTTTAACTGGTCGATAACCTTGACATGTCCACATTAAATCATCTGTAACTTTTGATTTAGAGTTTAGAATGACACGAATCCAATGTCACGTTCAGCTAGCTCAATTTTCTATATCGTGAAAAACTTTGAGACTGAAAGAGCTACGACAAAGCCTCCAAGTAAACCAATGTATCCCGAATTGCGTGATGCCATGCATTATGCTTCATTTACAATCATTTACTCAAGAAGCACCATTGATCAGTTTAGAATGATCACTTTACTGGTCGATCAACTTGAGATTTCTGCACTAAATCTTCCGCAACTTCTAATTTAGAGTTCAGAATGACCCGAATCCAATGCCCACATAAAGCTAGCTCAAGTTTCTATACTGTAAACAAATTTAAAACTGAAATAGCTACGACAAAACCTCCAAGTAATCATATCTATCCCAAACTGTGTATGTCATGCATTATACTTCATTTCTAAGCCTTTACTCAAGGAGCAGCGGTGATCAGTTTAGAATGATCATTTTAACTAGCTGATCAACTTGTCATGTCCGCACTAAATCTATTTTAACTTTTTTATTTAGAGCTCAAATAACATGAATCTACGAGACTGACAACATTTGAGACAAAAGGAGCTAAGACAAATCTTCCAAGTAATCCAATGTATCAAAAATTTGTGTGCTGCCATGCATTATGCTTCATTTTAACTGGCCGATCAACTTGACAAGTCCACACTATATCGTCCGTAACTTTTGATTTAGAGTTCAGAATGACATGACTCTAACCCCCCACGTTAAGCTAGGTTAATTTTCCATATTGTGAAAACATTTGAGACTAAAAGAGCAAAGAAAAAGCCTCTTAGTAATCCAATGTATCCCAAACTGCGTGATCCAATGCATTATGCTTCATTTCTATGCCTTTAATCAAGGAGCACCAATGATCAGTTTAGAATGATCATTTTAACTTGCTGAACAACTTGACATGTCCACACTAAATCACCGTAACTTTTGATTTAGAGTTCAAAATAACACGAATCCTACACCCACGTTAAACTACCTCAATTTTGTACATTGCGAAAAAACTTAATATCAAAACAGTTACGACAAAGCCTCCAAGTAATCCAATCTATCCCAAACTTCGTGATGTTATGCATTATGTTTCATTTATACGCCCTTACTTAATGCGCACCAATGATCAGTTTAAAATGATCATTTTAACTAGCTTATCCACTGGATACAAACTGTGTGATGCCATGCATTATACTTCATTTATAAGCCTTTAATCCTGGAGCTCCAATGATCAGTTTAGAATAATCTTTTTAATTGGCCGATCAAATTTACATGTCCGCACTAAATCGTCTGTAGCTTTTGATATAGGGTTCAAAATGACACAAATCTAACGCCCAAGCTAAGCTTGCTCGATTCTCTATATTGTGACAAAATTTAAGACCGAAATAGCTATAAAAACGTCTCCAAGTAATCCAATATATCGCAATCTTTGTGATGCCATGCATTATGCTTATCTTATAAGCCTTTACTGAAGGAGCACCAATGATCAGTTTAGATTGATCATTTTAACTAGCTGATCAACTTGACATGTACGCACTAAATCGTCTTTAACTTTTGATTTGGAGCTCAAAATGACTTGAGTCCAACACCCACGCTATGCTAGCTCAAGTTTCCATATTGTGACAATATTTGAGACTGAAAGAGTTATGAAAAAGACTCCAAGTAAACCAATGTATCCCAAACTGCATGATGTCATGTATTATGCTTCATTTATAAGCCTTTACTCAAGAAGTACCATTGATCAGTTTAGAATGATCATTTTACTAGCCGATCAACTTGAGAAGTCCACACTAAATCTTCCTCAACTTCTAATTTAGAATTCAGAATGACCCGAATCCAACGCGCACGTTAAACTAACTTAATTTTCTATACAGTAAACAATTTTAAAACCAAAATAGCTAGGACAAAACCTCCAAGTAATCCAATCCATCCCAAACTGTGTGATGTCATGCATTATACTTCATTTATAATACTTTACTCAAGGAGCAACGATGATCAGTTTAGAATGATCATTTTAACTAGCTGATCAACTTGGCATGTCCGCTCTAAATCGTCCATAGCCTTTGATATAGGGTTCAAAATGACAAGAATCAAACGCCCAAGTTAAGCTTGCTCCATTTTCTATATTGTGACAAAATTTAAGACCGAAATAGCTAAAAAATTCTCCAAATAATCCAATATATCGCAATCTTTGTGATGCCATGCATTATGCTTATCTTATAAGCCTTTAGTGAAGGAGCACCAATCATCAGTTTAGAATGATCATTTTAACTAGCTGGTCAACATGACATGTACGCACTAAATCGTCATTAACTTTTTATTTAGAGTTCAAAATGACATGAGTCCAACGCCCACGCTATGCTAGCTCAATTTTCCATATTGTGGCAATATTTTAGAATAAAAGAGCTATGAAAAAGCATCCAAGTAATCCAATGTATCCCAAACTGCGTCATGATATGCATTGTGCTTCATTTATAAGCCTTTACTCAAGGAGCACCAATGATCAGTTTAGAATGATCATTTTAACTGGCAGATCAACTTGACATTTCCGCAGTAAATCGTCCGTACATTTTGATTTAGCGTTCAGAATGACAAGAATCCAACGCCCATGTTACGGTAGCTCAATTTTCTATACTGTGACAACATTTGAGACTGAAAGACCTACGAAAAAGCCTCCAAATAATCCAATATATCCCAAACTGCATGATGCCATACTTTATTCTTCATTTATAAGCCTTTGCTCAAGGAGCACCAATGATCTAATTAGAATTATCATTTTAACGAGCCGATTAACTTGACATGTCCGCACTAAATCGTCCGTAACTTTTGATTTAAAGTTTAGAATCACAAGAATCCAATGCCCACATTAAGCTAGCTCAATTTTCTGTACTGTGACAACATTTGAGACTAAAAGAGCTACGAGAAAGGCTCCCTATAATCCAATGTATCGCAAACTGTATGATGCCTTGGATTATGCTTCATTTATAAGCCTTTACTCAAGGAGCACCAATGATCAGTTAAGAATGATCATTTTAACTGACACATCAACTTGACATGTATGCAATAAATTGTCTTTAACTTTTGATTTAGAGCTAAAAATGACATGAGTCCAATGCCCAGGTTAAGCTAGCTCAATTTTCCATATAGTGACAACTTTTGAGACTGAAAAAGCTACGAAAAACCTCCAAGTAATCCAATGTATCCCAATCTGTGTGATGCCATGCGGTATGCTTCATTTATAAGCTTTAGTCAAGAAGCCCCAATGATCAGTTTAGAATGATCATTTTAACTAGCTGATCAACTTGACATGTCCGCACTAAATCGTCTTTAACTTTTGATTTAGAGCTCAAAATGAGATGAGTCCAACGCCCACGTTATGCTAGCTCAATTTTCCATATTGTGACAACATTTGAGATTAAAAGAGCTACAACAAAGCCTCCAAGTAATACAATGTATCCCAAACTGTGTGATGTCATGCATTATGCTTCTTTTATTATTTATACTCAAGGAGCACCAATGATAAGTTTAGAATGATCATGTTAACTGTCCAATACTCTTTACATGTCTGCAATAAATCATCCGTAACTTTTGATTTAGAATTCAAAATGACACGAATCCAACGCCCCCGCTAAGCTTGCTCAATTTTCAATATTGTGACCAAATTCAACCGAAATAGCTACGAAAAAGCCTCCAAGTAATCTAATCTATCCCAAACTGCGTGATGCCATGCATTATGCTTCATTTTTTAGCCTTTACTTAAAGAGCACCAATGATCAGTTTGGAATTATCATTTTAAGTAGCTTATCAACTTAGATATCCGCACTAAATCGTGTTTAACTTTTGATTTAGACCTCAAAATGACATGAGTCCAACACCCACGTTAAACTATCTCAATTTTCCATATTATTACAATAGTTGAGACTGAAAGAGCTAAGAAAAAGCCTCCAATTAAACCAATGTATCCCAAGCTGCGTGATGCCATGCATTATGCTTCATTTATAAGCCTTTACTCAAGAAGCACTATTGATCAGTTTAGAATTATCATTTTACTGGCCGATCAACTTGAGATGTCCACACTATATCTTCCTCAACTGCTAATTTAGAGTTCAGAATGACCCGAATCCAATGCCCCCATTAAGCTAACTCAATTTTCTATACTGTAAACAAATTTAAGACCGAAATAGCTAGGACAAAACCTCCAAGAAATCCAATCTATCCCAAACTGTGTGCTGTCATGCATTATACTTCATTTATAAGCTTTCACTCAAGCAGCAACGATGATCAGTTTATAATGATCATTTTAACTAGCTGATCAAATTGGCATGTCTGCACTAAATCTATTTTAACCTTTGTATTTAGACCTCAAATGAATTTAACCCCCACGTTAAGCTAGCTTAATTTTCCATATTGTAACAACATTTGAGACTCAAAGAGGTAAGAAAAATCCTTCAAGTAATCCAATGTATCCCAAACTTGCATGATGCCATGCTACTTCATTTATGAGCCTTTACTCAAGTAGCAACAATGATTAGTTTAGAATGATCATTTTAACTAGCTGATCAACTTGACATGTATGCACTAAATCGACTTTAACTTTTTATTTAGAGTTCAAAATGACATGAATCCAATGTCAACATTAAGCTAACTCAATTTTCCATATTGTGACAAAATATAAGACCGAAATAGCTATGACAAAGCCTCCAAGTAACCCAATCTATCCCAAATTGTGTGATGTCATGCATTATGCTTCATTTATTAACCTGTACTCAAGGAGCACCACTGATCAGTTTAGACTGATCATTTTTACTAGCTATTCAACTTACATGCCCGCACTAAATCATCTTTAACTTTTGATTTATAGCTTAAAATTACATAAGTCCAACCCCAAGTTAAGCTAGCTGAATTTTTCGTATAATGACAGCACTTGAGACTGAAAGAGCAACGAAAAAGCCTCCAAGTAATCCAATGTATCCAAAACTGCGAGATACCATGCATTATGCTTCATTTATAAGTCTTTACTCAATGAGCACCAATGATCAGTTTATAATCATCATTTTCCCAGGTCGATCAACTTGAGATGTCCGCACTAAATCATCCGTAACTTTGGATTTAGAGTTCAGAAGGACACGAATCCAATGCCCACGTTAAGCTATCTCGATATTCTATATTGTGAAAACATTTGAGACTGAAAGAGCTACGAAAAAAGCCTCCAAATAATCCAATGTATACCAAACTGCGTGATGCCATGCATTACGATTCATTTATAAGCCTTTACTCAAGGAGCACCAATGATCTAATTAGAATTATCATTTTAAGTAGCCGATGAACTTGACATGCCCGCACTAAATCGTCCATAACTTTTGATTTAAAGTTCAGAATGACACGAATACAACGGCCACGTTAAATTAGCTGAATTTTCCATTTTGTGACAACATTTAAGACTGAACAAGCTACGAAAAAGCACCAATTAATCCAGTGTATTCCAAACAGCGTGATTCCATGCATTATGCTTCATTTATAAGGCTTTACTCAAGGAGCACCAATGATCAGTTTAGAATGATCATTTTAACTAGCCGATCAACTTGACATGTGTGCACTAAATCGTTTGAACGTTTTGATTTAGAGTTCAAAATGGGACGAATCCAATGCCCATGTTACGCTAGCTAAATTTTCTACACTGTAAAGAAATTTAAGACCAAAGTAGCTACAAAAAAGACTCCAATCAATCTTATCTATCCCAAAATGCGTAATGCCAAGCATTATGCTTCATTTTAGCCTTTACTTAAGAAGCACCAATGATCAGTTTAGAATTATCATCATAAGTAGCTGATCAACTTATATGTCAACACTAAATCGTTTTTAACTTTTGATTTAGAGCTGAAAATGACATGAGTCCAACGGCCACGTTAAGCTAGCTCAATTTTCCATATGATGACGACATTTGAGACTAAAAGAGCTACGAAAATGCCTCCAAGTAATACAATGTATCCGAAACTGCTTGATGCAATGCATTATGCTTCATTTATAAGCCTTTACTCAGTTTAGAATAATCCTTTTAACTGGTGGATCAACTTGACCTGTCAGCACTAAATCGTCTGTTAATTTTATTTTGAATTCTGAATGACACGAATCCAGTGCCCACACTAAGCTAGCTCAATTTTCTATATTGTGACAACAACTGTGACTGAAAGAGCTACGAAGAAGCCTCCAAGTCATCCAATCTAGCCCAAACTGCGTGAATCCATGAATCCATGAGTCAAACGCCCAGCTACGAAAAAACATCCAAGTAATCGAATGTATCCCAAACTGTGTGATGCCATGCGCTATGCTTCATTTATAAGCCTTTAGTCAAGAAGCACCAATGATCAGTTTAGAATAATCATTTTAACTAGTTGATCAACTTGACATGTCCACTCTATATAGTCCTTAAATTGTGATTTAGAGCTCAAAATGACATGAGTCCAATCCTAACGTTAAGCTAACTCAATTTTCCATACTGTGACAATATTTGAGACTGAAAGACCTACTACAAAGCCTCCAAATAATCCAATGTATCTCAAACTGCGTGAAACCATGCATTATGCTTCATTTATAAGCCCTTACTCAAGGAGCACAAGTGATAAGTTTGGAATGATTATTTACTGGACGATCAACTTGATAAGTCCGGACCAAATCGTTAGTAACTGCTGATTTAGAGTTCAGAATGACACGAATCCAACTCCCATGTTAAGTTAGCTCAATTTTCTATATTCTGACAAACGTTAAGACCAACATAGCAACGAGAAAGCCTCTAAGTAATCCAATCTATCCAAAACTGGAGCACCAATGATTATTTTATAATTATCATTTTAAGTAACTGATAAACTTGATATGTGCGCACTAAATTGTCTTTAACTTTTGATTTAGAGCTAAAAATGACATAAATCAAACGCCCATGTGACAACATTTGAGACTGACAAAGCTAGGAAAAAGCCTCCAAGTAATCCATTGTATCCCAAACTACGTGATGCAATGCATTATTCTTCATTTATAAGCCTTTACTCAAGGAGCACCAATGATCAGTTTAGAATGATCATTTTAACTAGCTGATAAAATTGACATGTCCACATTAAATCGTCATTAAATATTGATTAGAGCTCAAAATGACATGAGTCCAACGCCGAGCTTAAGCTAGCTCAATTTGCAATATTGTGACAATAGTTGAGACTGAAAGAGCTACTACAAAAACTCCAAGTAATCCAATGTATCCCAAACAGCGTGATGTCATGAATTATGCTTCATTTAAAAGCCTTTACTCAAGGAACATTAGTAATCAGTTTAGAATGATTATTTTAACTCGCGGATCAACTTGTCCTGTCCGCACTAAATCGTCCATAAATTTTATTTTGAGTTCAGAATGACATGAATCTTGTACCCACGCTAAGCTAGCTACATTTTCTATATTGTGACAACATTTGAGACTGAAAGAGCTACGAAAAAGCCTCCAAGTAATCTAATGTATCCCAAAATGCGTGATGCCATGAATTATGCTTAATTAATAAGCTTTTACTCAAGGAGCTCCAGTGATCAGTTTTGAATGATAATTTTAACTGGCCGATCAACTTGACATGTCTGCACTAAATCGTTCTCACCTTTCGAGTTAGAGTTTAGAATGACACGAATCCAACACCCACGTTAAGCTAGCTACATTTTCTAAAATGTAACAAAATGTAAGACCAAACTATCTACGAGAAAGCCTACAAGAAACTAATCTATCCCAAACAGCATGATGTCATACTTTATGCTTCATTTCTAAGCCTTTACTCAAGGAGCACCAATGAGTAGTTAAGAATGATCATATTAACTAAGAAAAACTTATCATATCCGCACTAAATCGGCTTTAACTTTTGATTTAGAGCTCAAAATGAGATGAGTCCAACGCCCACATTACGCTAGCTCCATTTTCCATATTGTCACAACATTTGAGACTAAAGGAGCTACTACAAAGCCTCCAAGTAATCCAATCGACCCCAAAATGTGTGATGCCATGCGCTATGCTTCATTTATAAGTCTTTAGTCAAGGAGAACCAATTATCAGTTTAGAATGATCATTTTAACTAGCTCATCAACTTGATATGTCCGCACTATATCGTCTTTAACTTTTGATTCAGAGCTCAAAATGACATGAGTTCGATGCCAACGTTAAGTTAGCTTAATTTTCCATACTATGACAGCATTTAAGACTGAAAGAGCTACTATAAAGCCTCCAAGTAATCCAATGTATCCCAAACTGCTTGATGACATGCATTATGCTTCATTTATAATGCTTTACTCAAGGAGCACCAACGATCAGTTTCGAATGATCGTTTTAACTAGACGACCAACTTGACATGTCTGCACTAAATCGTCCGTAACTTTTCATTTTGAGTTTAGAATGACACGAATCCAATTCCCACGTTTAGCTAGCTCAATTTTCAATATCGTGACAAAATTTAACACCAAAATAGCTACGAAAAAGCCTCCAAGTTATCCAATCTATCCCAAACCGCTTGATTCCATGTATTATGATTCATTTATAAGCCTTTACTTAAGGAGTACCAATGATCAGTTTAGAATAATCATTTTAACTAGCTGATTCACTTGACATGTCCGCACTAAATCGTCTTCAACTTCTGATTTAGAGCTCAAAATGAGATGATTCCAACGCCCATGTTACGCTAGCTTAATTCCATATTGTGGCAACATTTGAGACGGAAACACCTACTACAAAGCCTCCAAGTAATCCAACGTATCCCGAACTCCGTGATGCCATGTGTTACTCTTCATTTATAAGCCTTTACTCAAAGAGCACCAATGATCAGTTGAAAATAATCAGTTTAACTGGCCGAGTCGATCAACTTGACATGTCCGCACTCAATCGTACGTAACTTATGATTTAGAGTTTGGAATGATCCGAATCCTACGCCCACCTTAATCTAGCTCAATTTTCTATATTGTGACAACATTTGAGACTGAAAGAGATACGATAAAGCATTCAAGTAATCCAATGTATCCCAAACTGCATGATTCTATGCATTATTCTTCATTTATAAGCTTTTACTCAAGGAGAACCAATGATCAGTTTAGAATGATTATTTTAACTAGCTGATAAACTTGACATGTCCGCATTAAATCGTCTTTAACTTTTGATTTAGAGCTGAAAATGACATGAGTCCAACGCCCACATTACACTAGCTCAATTTTCTATATTGTGACAACATTTGAGACTGAAAGAGCTACTACAAAGCCTCCAAGTACTCCAATGTATCCCAAACTGTATGATGCCATGCGTTACTTTTTATTTATAAGCCTTTAGTCAAGGAGCACCAACGATAAGATTAGAATGATCATTTTAACTAGCAAATAACCTTGACATGTCTGCACTAAATCGCCTTTAACTTTGATTTAGAACTAAAAATGACATGAGTTAAACACCCACGTTACTGTATCTCAATGTTTCATATTGTGACAACATTTAAGACTGAAAGAGCTACTACAAAGCCTCCAAATAATCCAATGTATCCCGAACTGCGTGATGCCATGCGTTACTCTTCATTTATAAGCCTTTACTCAAGGAGCACCATTGATCAGTTTAAAATAATCATTTTAATTGGCTGATCAACGTTACATGTCCGCACTATATCGTCAATATCTTTTGATTTAGAGTTCTGAATGACGCAAATCCAATGCTCACCTTAAACAAGCTTAATTTTCTATATTGTTACAACATTTAAGACTGAAAAAGCTAGGAAAAAGCCTCCAAATAATCCAATGTATCCCAAACTATGTGATGCAATGCATTATTCTTCAGTTATAAGCATTTACTCAAGGAGCATCAATGATCAGTTTAAAATTATCATTTTAACTATCTGATAAAGTTGACATTTCCGCATTAAATCATCTTTAACATTGATTAAGAGCTCAAAATCACATGAGTCAAATGCTCAATTTAAGGTAGCTCAATTTTCGATATTGTGACAACATTTGAGACTGAAAGAGCTAGTACAAAGCCTCCATGTAATCCAATATATCCGAAACTGTGTTATGCCATGCATTATGCTTCATTTATAAGCATTTACTCAAGGAGCATTAGTAATCAATTTAGAATGATCATTTTAACTGGCGGATCAACTTCACTTGTCCGCACTAAATCGTCCGTAAATTTGATTTTGAGTTCAGAATGACACCAATCCATTTCTCTCAGTAAGGTAACTCAATTTTTATATTTTGACAACATTTGTGACCGAAAGAGCTACGACAAATCCTCCAAGTAATCCAATCTATCCCAAACGCTGTGATTCCATGCATTATGCTTCATTTATAAGCCTTTACTCAATGATCACCAATGATCAGTTTAGAATGATCATTTTAACAGGCCGATCAACTTGACATGTTCGTACTAAATCGTCTCTAACTTTTGATTTAGAGTTCAAAATGACACGAATCCAACACCCACGTTAACCTAGCTCAATTTTCTATATTATGACAACATTTCAGACTGAAAGAGCAAGGATAGAGCCTCCAAGTAATCCAATGTATCGCAAACTGCGTGATGCCAAGCAGTATGCTTCATTTATTAGCCTAAACTCAACGAGCACCAATGATCAGTTTAGAATGATCATTTTAACTGGCCGATCAACTTGACATGTCCGTACTAAATCGTCCATAACTTTTGATTTAGAATTCAGAATGACACGAGTCCAATGTACACGTTAAGCTAGCTCAATTTTCTATATTATGATAACATTTGAGACTGAATGATATACGAAAATTCCTCCAAGTAATCCATTGTATCCCAAAGTGCGTGACGCCATGCATTATGTTTCATTTATAAGGCTTTACTCAAGGAGCACCAATTATCTGTTTAGAATGAACATTTTACTGGCCGATCAACTTGACATGTCTCCACTAAATCAGCTTTAATTTTTGATTTATAGCTCAAAATGACATGAGTCCAACGCCCACGCTAACGTAGCTCAGTATTCGATATTGTGACAATATGTGAGATTCAAAGAGCTACGAAAAAACCTTCAAGTAATCCAATGTATTCCAAAATGCTCATGCGAAGAATTATGCTTCATTTATAAGCCTTTACTCAAGGAGCACCAATGATCAGCTTTGAATGATCATTTTAACTGGCCGATAAACTTGACATATCCGCTTTAATTCGTCCGTAACTTTTCATTTTGAGTTTAGAATTACATTAATCCAACGCCTGCGTTTAGCTATCTCAGATTTCTATATCGTGACAAAATTAACACCAAAATTGCTACGAAAAAGCCTCCAAGTAATCCAATCTATCCCAAATTTCATGATTCCATGCATTATGCTTCATTTATAAGACTTTGCTTAAGGAGCACCAATGATCAGTTTAAAATGATCATTTTTACTAGCTCATCAACTTGAAATGTCTGCATTAAATCGTCTTTAATTTTTGATGTAGAGTTCAAAATGATATGAGTCCAACGCCCACGTTAAGCTAACTCAGTTTTCCATATTGTGACAACATTTGAGATCAAAAGAGCTACCACAAAAACCGCCAAGTAATCCAATGTATCCAAAACTGCTTGATGCAATGCATTATGCTCCATTTATAATCCTTTACTTAATGAGCACCAATGATCAGTTTAGAATAATCATTTAACTGGACGATCAACTTGACGCGTTCGCATTAAATTTGCTCGTCACCGTATATTTAGAGTTTAGAATGACACGAATCCAACGCCCACGTTAAGCTACTCAATTTTCTATATTGTAAAATTATTTGTTACTGAAAGAGCTACAACAAAGCCTTCAAGTAATTTAATCTATCCCAAACTGGGTGATGACATGCATTATGTTTCATTTATATGCCTTTACTCAAGGAGCACCAATGATAGGTTTTGATTGATCACTTTAACTAGCCGATAAAATTGAAAGGCCCGCACTAAATCATCTGTAACTTTTTATTTAGAGTTCAAAATGACACGAATCCAACGGCAACATTAAGCTAGCTCATATTTCTATATTGTGACAACATTTGAGATTGAAAGAGCTAGGAAAAAGACTCCAAGTAATCCAATGTATCCCAAATGGCGTGATGTGATGCATTATACTTCATTTATAAGCCTTTACTCAAGGAGCACCAATGATCAGTTTAGGAGGATCATTTTAACTGGTCGATCAACTTGACATGTCTGCACCAAATTGTCCGTAACTCTTGATTTAGAGCTAAAAATGACATGAGTCCAACGTCCACATTAAGCTTCCTCAACTTCCCATATTGTGACAACATTTGAGACTGAAAGAGCCACTACAGAGCCTCCAAGTAATCCAATGTAGCCAAAAATGCGTGATGCCATTCGTTATGCTTCATTTATATGCCTTTACTCAAGGAGCACCAATTATCAGTTTAAAATGATCATTTTACCTGGTCGATCAACTTGACTTGTATGCACCAATTTGTCCATAACTTATGATTTAGAGTTAAAAATGACACCAATCCAATCTCCACGTTAAGCTAGCTCAATTTTCTATATTGTGATAAAATTTAAATCTGAAATAGCTATGACAAAGCCTCCAAGTAATCCAATCTATCCAAAAATACGTGATGCCATGCATTATGCTTCATTTATAAGTCTTTACCCACGGAGCACCAATGATTAGTTTAGAATGATCATTTTAACTAGCTGGTCAACATGAAATGTCCGTACTAAATCGCCTTTAACTTTTGATTTAGAGCTAAAAATGACATCCAACGCCCACATTAAGCCATCTCAATTTTCCATATTGTGACAACATTTGAGAATGAAAGAGCTACTACAAAGTTTCCAAGTAATCCAATATATCCCAAACTGCGTGATGCCAAACATTATGCTTCATTTATAAGCCTTTACTCAAGGAGCACTAATGATAAGTTTAGAATGATCCTTTTAACTAGCTGATCAAGTTGACATGTTCGTACTAAATCGTCTTTAACTTTTGATTTATAGCTAAAAATGACATGTGTCTAACATCAACGTTAAGCTAGCTAAATTTTGCATATAATGACAACATTTGAGACTCAAAAACTGCTACTACAAAGCCTTCAAGTAATCCAATGTATCCGAAACGGCGTGATGCCATGCATTATGCTTCATTTATTAGCCTTTACTCATGCAACACCAACAATCAGTTTAGAATTATCACTTAACTGGATGATCAACTTGACGTGTTCGCAATAAATTGCTCGTAACTGTATATTTGAAGTTTAGAATGACACAAATCCAACGCCCACGTTAAGCTAGCTCAATTTTCTATATTGTAAAATTATTTGTTACCGAAAGAGCTACAACAAAGCATTCAAGTTATCCAATCTATCCCAAACTGGGTGATGCCATGCATTATCTTTCATTTATACGCCTTTACTCAAGGAGCACCAATGATAGATTTTGAGTGATCTTTTTAACTAGCCGATAAATTTGAAATGTCCGCATTAAATCATCCGTAACTTTTTATTTAGAGTTCAAAATGACACGAATCCAATGCCCACATTAAGCAAGCTCATATTTCTATATTGTGACAACATTTGAGATTGAAAGAGCTAGGAAAAAACTCCAAGTAATCCAATGTATCCCAAATGGCGTGATGCGATGCATTATACTTTATTTATAAGCCTTTACTCAAGGAGCACCAATGATCAGTTTAGGAGGATCATTTTAACTGGTCGCTCAATTTGACATGTCTGCACCAAATTGTTCGTAACTTTTGATTTAGAGCTAAAAATGACAAGAGTCAAACGTCCACATTAAGCTTCCTCAACTTCCCATATTGGGACAACATTTGAGATTGAAAGAGCCACTACAAAGCCTCCAACTAATCCAATGTACCCAAAACTGCGTGATGCAATTCGTTATGCTTCATTTATATGCCTTTACACAAGAAGCACCAATTATCAGTTTAAAATGATCATTTTAACTGGCCGATAAACTTGACATGTTGGCACTAAATCGTTTGTATTTTTTTATTTAGAGTTCAAAATGACGTGAATCCAACGCATCCGTTAAACTAGCTCAATTTTCTATATTGTGACTGCATTTACGATTGAAAGAGCTTCGACAAAGCCTCCAAAATAATCCAATGTATCCCAATCGTTGTGATGCCATAAATTATGCTTCATCTATAAGCCTTTAGTCAAGGAGCACCAATGATCAGTTTAGAATGATCATTTTTACTAGCTGATCAACTTGGCAAGGCCGCACAAAATTGTCCGTATATTTTGATTTAGAGTTCAGAATTAGATGAATTCAACGCTGATGTAAGATTGAGTTTCAATCTCACAAGCGTTACGGCCGTGACTTGCAAGGCCTAGAATCTCTTTTGGCTTAAGCGGGCAAGGGAACTTAAAGGAGGGGGTTTTGATCGAATCACAAGATCAAAGGTTAACCAAGGGAGTTTTAATCTCTCAAACTAACCTGGCCATGGATTCAATAGAAAGGAAGTGAATCACACACTTAGTTTCTAATGAACAAGAACAAGATTCAAAGACAAGGCTTTGAAGAAAATACTTTGTATTCAACTTTTTATTTCAATGGTGGTTTATATTTACAATGAGTTCGTGCTGAGCTTATATAATGCTCATAGCAACGGTCATAAGGTGGAAAATGAGATAAAGAAATCATACATTCAAAATATATTGGATGTTGGTCATTAATGTGTAGTTTGGCCTACAAGGAAAGTGTAGATGCTTGTATCTTGAGAGCTTTCGGGTGAATATAAAGTGTCTAGGTACATCCTGTATGCTTTGGAAAGTCTTAAATACGTGCCCAACTTGCAAGGACTAGAGATATTGCAATCTGAACACGTTAAATGCACTTTGGTCCCTATCTGGCAAGTCTTGAAGGAAAGGGATGCGCCTGATCCTATGGTGGCTGGTGCATGGTAGGGTTATTTTGGGCTTCCTTAGGGCCTTAATAATATCTCCTAAAACGCCATGTTTTGGTTTAAAAGTGATTAAACCAGTTGGTCATCTCACTTGCTATAAACGGCTCCAATTGGTTCAGTTGAAGGCACGGATGGACCCGCCTGGTCCAAGGCCTATTTTCACTTCTCGAAGTGCTTAAGGGAGATCCTAGAACTACAAAGAAGTCTCCTGGTCGCAGAAGAAATGTTTGGAGACTTTCATATAAGGAAAGTTCCAAATATGATAAGTTTCGGCAACTCCAACTTCATGTATGGTGCATGACTTGATCTGGTCTAGTTTGGGGCGAGCTCCATGTCGCCTCGTGTCCTCTGTAAGTCAGGATTATAGGCCAGGTTTTCTCTTGTCTGGCCGCTTCTTGGTTAGGCTTGAAGTCAGGAAGATACCCATGTATCCTTTTGCGCGTATTTGGCCACCTTTTTGTTCCATGGGCCAGCCGCGCAAGGCAGTTGGCCGGGGATTTGGCCGATGACCTCAGCAAACGCCCACCCTAATCTAGCTCAATTTTATGTATTGTGAAAACATTTAAGACTGAAAGATCTACGACAAAGCCACCAAGAAATCCAATATATCCCAAACTGTGTGATGCCATGCATTATGCTTCATTTATAAGCCTTTACTCAAGGAGCACCAATGATCAGTTTAGAATGATCATTTTAATTAGCCGATGCATTATGCTTCATCCAGAACTTTTGATTTAGGGTTCAAAATGACACGAATCCAACACCCAGGTTAAGCTAGATCCATTTTCCATATTATCACAACATTTGAGACTGACAGAGCTACGAAAAAGCTTCCAAGTAATCCAATGTATCCCAAACTACGTGATGCCATGCATTATGCTTAATTTATAAGCCTTTACTCAAAGAGCACCATTGATCAGTTTAAAATGATCATTTTACCTGGTCGATCAACTTGACTTGTATGCACCAATTTGTCCATAACTTATGATTTAGAGTTAAAAATGACACCAATCCAATGTCCACGTTAAGCTAGCTCAATTTTCCCCAACTTGACATGGCATCATTTATAAGCCTTTCCTGAAGGAGCATCTGTGATCAATTTAGTTTAGAATGATCATTTTAACTGGACCATCAACTTGACATGTTTGCACTAAATCGTTCTTAACTTTTGATTATGAGTTCAGAATGATACGAATCCAACGCCCATGTTAAGCAAGCTCAATTTTCCATATTGTGACAACATTTGAGACTGAAATTTCTAAGAAAAGCCTCCAAATAATTCAGTGTATCCCAAACTGTGTGATGCCATGCATTATGCTTCATTTATAAGCTTTTTCTCCAGGAGCACCGATGAACAGTTTAGAATGATCATTTTAATTGGCCGATCACTTGACATGTCCGCATTAAATCGTCTATAACTTATGATTTAGAATTCCGAATGACATGAATCCCACGCCCATGTTAAGTTAGCTCAATTTTCAATATTTTGACAAGATTTGAGAATGAAAAGTACGACAAAGCCTCCAAGTAGTCTAATGTATCCCAAACTCCGTGATGCCAAGCATTATGTTTCATTTATTAGCCTTTACTCAAGGAGCAAGGAGCACCAATGATCAGTTTATACTGATCATTTTAACTAACTGATTACTTGATATGTCCACACTAAATCGTCCGTAACTTTTGATTTAGAATTCAGAATGACACGAACCCAACACCCACGTTAAGCTAGATCAATTTTATATATTGTGACAAAATTTAAGACCGAAATAGCTACGACAAAGCCTCCAAATAATAAAATCTATCCAAAACTTCGTGATTTCATGCATTATGCTTCATTTATAAGCCTTTACTCAAAGAGCACCAATGATTAGTTTAGAATGATCATTTTAACTAGCTGATCAACTTGAGATGTCCACACTAAATCATCTTGAACTTTAGATTTAGAACTCAAAATTACATGAGTCCAACACCCACGTTAAGCTAGCTCAATTTTCCATATTGTGTCAAAACATTTGAGACTTAAAGAGGTAAAAAAAAAGCCTCAACGTAATCCAATGCATCCCAAACTTTGTGATGCCATGCATTATTATTCATTTATAAGTTTTTACTCAAGGATCACCAATATTCAGTTTAGAACAATCATTTTAACAGGCCGATCACATGATATGTCTTCACTAAATCGTCCGTATTTTATAATTTAGAGTTCAAAATGAGATGAATTCAACACCCACAATAAGCTATGTCAATTTCCAATATTGTGACAAAATTTAAGACCAAAATAGTTACGAAAAAACCTCCAAGTAATCCAATATATCCAAAACTGTGTGATGTCATTCATTATGCTTCGTTTATAAGCCTTTACCCAATAAGCACCAATGATCATTTTAACGAGCTGATCAACTTGACATGTCCCCACTAAATCATCTTTAACTTTTGATTTACAGCTCAAAATGACATGAGTCCAACGCCCACGTTAAGGTAGCTCAATTTTCCATACTGTGACAAAATTTAAGACTAAAAGAGCTACTACAAAGTCTCCAAGTAATCTAATGTCTCCCAAAGTGCGTGATGTCTTGCATTATGCTTCATTTATAAACCCTCAAGGAGCACCAGTGATCAATTTAGTTTAGAATGATCATTTTAACTAGACCATCAACTTGACATGTCCGTAATAAATTGTCTATAACTTTTGATTTAGAGTTCTGAATGATACGAATCCAACGCCCATGTTAAGTAAGCTTAATTTTCCATATTGTGACAACATTTGAGACTAAAAGAGTTACGGAAAATCCTCCAAGTAACCCAATGTACCCCAAACCACATCATGTCATGCATTATGCTTCATTTTTAAGCCCTTACTCAAGGAGCACCAATGATCAGTTTAGAACGATCATTTTAACTGGCCAATCAAGTTGACATGTCTGCACTAAATCGTCCGTAACTTTTGATTTACAGCTCATAATGACACGAATTCAACGTCCGATTAAGATTGCTCAATTTTCTATATTTTGACAATATTTGAGACTGAAAGAGCTACGACAAAGTCTCCAGGTAATCCAATGTATCCCAAACTTCATGATGCCACACATTATGCTTCATTTATAAACTTTACTCAAAGAGGACCAATGATCAGTTTACAATGATCATTTTAGAGTTCAAAATAACACGAATCCAATGCCCACGTTAAGCTAGCTCAATATTCTATAATGTGACAAAAGATAAGACTGAAATAGCTACGAAAAAGCCTCCAAGTAATCCAATCAATCCCAAACTGCGTGATGCCATGCATTATGCTTCACTTATAAGCCTCTTTACAAGAAGTACCAATGATCAGTTTAGAATGACCATTTTAACTAGCTGATCAACTTGAGATGTCCGCATTAAATCATCTTTACTTTTTTATTTAGAGCTCAAAATGATATGAATCCAACGCCCACGTTAAGCTAGCTCAATTTTTCTATACTATGAAAACATTTAAGATTGAAAGAGTTATGACAAAGCCACCAAGTAATCCAGTGTATCCCAAACTGTGTGATGTCATGCATTATGCTTCATTTATAAGCCATTAATCAAGGAGGACCAATGATCAGTTTAGAATGATCATTTTAACTTGGAGATCAACTTGACATTTCCGCACTAAATTGTCAATAAGTTTTGACTTAGAGTTCAAAATGACACGAATCCACCATCCACGTTAAGGTAGTTCAATTTCCTATATTGTGAGAAAAGTTTGGATCGAAATAGCTACGGTAAAGCCTCCATGTAATCTAATATATCCCAAACTATGCGATGCTATGCATTATGCTTCATTTATACACCATTACTCAATGAGCACCAATATTAGTTTAGAATGATTATTATCTAGCTGATCAACTAGACATATCCGAACTAAATCGTCTTTAACTTTTGATATAGAGCTTAAAATCAATTTAATCCAACACCGACGTTAATCTTGCTCAATTTTCAATACTGTGACAATATTTCAGATTGAAAGAGGTATGACAAAGCCTTCAAGTAATCTAATGTATCTCAAACTACGTGATGTCATGCATTATGCTTCAGTTATAAGCCTTTACTCAAGGAGCACCAATGATAAGTTTTGAATGATCATTTTAACTAGCCGATCAACTTGACATGTCTGCACTACATCGTCTGTAACTTTTGATTTAGAGTTGAAACTGACACTAATCCAATGCCCATGTTAAGCAAGCTCAATTTTCTATATCTTGACAAAATTTAAGATCAAAATAACTACGACAAAGCCTCCATGTAATTAAATTCATCCCAAACTTCGTGATGACATGCACTATGCTTCATTTATAAGCATTTACTCACGGAGCACCAATTTTAAAATCATCATTTTAACGAGATAATCAACTTGACATGTCCGCACTAAATCGTCTTTTACTTTTGATTTAGAGCTCTAAATGACATGAATCCAACGCCCACGTTAAACTAGCTCAATTTACCATTTTGTGACAACAATTAAGACTGAAAGAGCTACGACAAAGCCTCCAAATAATCCAACGTATCCTAAATTACGTGATGCCATGCATTATGCTTCATTTACAAGCCTTTACTCAAGGAGCACCAATTATCCGTTTAGAATGATCATTTTAACTAGCTGATCATTGTAACATGTTTGCACTAAGTCGTCTATAACCTTTGAATTAGAGCTCAAAATGACATGAGTTCAACACCTACGTTAATCTAGCTCAATTTTCCATATTCTGACAACATTTGAGACTGAAAGAGTCTTTACACAAGCCTCCAATTAACCCAATGTATCCCAAACTGCGCGATGCCATGCATTATGCTTCATTTATAAGCCTTTACACAAGGAACACCACTAATCATTTTAGATTCATCATTTTAACTGGCCACTAACCTTGACATGTCTGCACTAAATTGTCCGTAACTTTTGATTTAGAGTTCAGAATGACACGAATCCAACGTCTTCATTAATCTAGCTCAATTTTATATACTGTGGCAAAATATAACACCAAAATAGCCGCGGTAAAGCCTCCAAGTAATCCAATGTATCCCAAACTGCATGATTTCATGCATTATACTTCATTTATAAGCCTTTATTAAAGGAGCACCAATGATCAGTTTAGAATGATCATTTTAACTAGCCGATCAACTTGACATGTACTCCCTAAATCGTTTGTAACTTTTGATTTAGAGTTCAAAATGACACGAATCCAACTCCCAAGTTAAGCTAGCTCAAGTTTCTATATTGTGACAAAATTTAAGACCGAAAAAGGTATGACAAAGCCTCCAAGTAATTCATTCTATCATAAACTGCGTGATACCATGCATTATGCTTCATTTATAAGCCTTTACTCAAGGAGCACCAATGATCACTTTATAATTATCATTTTAACTGGCTGATATCCTTGAAATGTCCGCAATAAATTGTCCGTAACTTTTGGTTTAAAGTTCTGAATGACACGAATCCAACACCCACATTAAGCTTGCTCAATTTTCTATAATATGACAACATTTGAGACTGAAAGAGATACAAAAAAGCCATCAAGTAATCCAATGTATCCCAAACAGCGTGATGCCATGAATTATGTTCCATTTATAAGCCTTTGCTCAAGGAGCACTAGTGATCAGTGTAGAATGATCATTTTAACTGGTCGATCAACTTGACATGTCCTCACTAAAACTTCCATAACTTCTGATTTAGTGTCCAGAATGACACGAATCAGACACCCATGTTATGCTAGCTCTATTTTCCATATTGTGACAATATTTGAGACTGAAAGAACAACGAAAAAGCCTTGAAGTAATCCAATGTATGCAAAACTATGTGATGCCATGCATTATGGTTCATTTATAAACCTTTACTCATGGCGCACCAATGATCCGTTTTAGAACGATCATTTTAACTGCCCGATCGACTTGACATGTCTCCACTAAGTCGTCCGTACCTTTAGATTTAGAATTGAAAATGACCCAAATCCAAGGCGCTAGTTAAGCTAGCTCAAGTTTCTATATTGTGAGAAAAATTAAAACAAAAATAGCTACGACAAACCCTTCAAGTAATCCATTTTTTCCCAAACTGCTTGATACCATGCATTATGAGTCATTTATAGGGCTTTACTAGAGGAGCACCAATGATCAGTTTAGAATGATCATTTTAGTTGGCCGATACACTTGACATATCCACACTAAATCGTCTGTAACTTTTGATTTAGAGTTCAAAATGACATGATTTCAACGTGCACGTTAAGCTATTTCAAATTTCTACACTGATAAAATTTAACTCCAAAATAGCTACGATAAAGCCTCCAAGTAATCCAATCTATCACGAACTACGTGATACCATGCATTATGTTTCATTTATAAGGCTTTACTCAAAGAGCACCACTGATCAGTTTAGAATGATCATTTTAACTAGCTGATCAACTTGACATGTCTGCACCAAATCATCTTTAACTTTTGATTTGGAGCTCAAAACAACATTAGTCCAACGCCCATGTTAATCTACCTCAATTTTCTATACTGTGCCAACATTTGAGTTTGAAAGAGCTACTAAAAAGCCTTCAAGTAATCCAATGTAGCCCAAACTGCATGATGCCATGCATTATGCTTCATTTATAAGCCTTTACTCATGGAGCACCATTGATCTGTTTAGAATGATCATTTTAACAGGTCGATAACCTTGACATTTCCGCACTAAATCATCTGTAACTTTTGATTTAGAGTTCAAAATGACATAAATCAATGCGAACGTCAAGCTAGCTATGTTTTCTACACTGTGACAAAATTTAAGACCGAAATAGCTACGACAAAGCCTCTAAGTAAATCATTCTATCCTAAACTGCGACAAAGCCTCCAAGTAATTGAATCAATCGCAAACAGTGTGATGCCATGCATTATACTTCATTAATAAGCCTTCACTCAATGGGGACCAATGATCAGTTTAGAATGATTATTTTAACTGGCCGATCAGCTTAACATGTCCGCACAAAATCATTTGTAACTTTTGATTCAGAGATCCGAATAATACGAATCCAACACCTACGTTAAGCTAGCTCAATTCTCTATATTGTGAAAAAATTTAAGATTGAAATAGGTACAAGAAAGCCTCCAAAAAATTCAATCTATTGCGAACTGCTTGATGCCATGAATTTGCTTCATTAATAAGCCTTTACTCAATGAGCAGCAATGATAAGTTTATAATGCTCATTTTAACTAGCCAGTCAACTTGACATGTCAGCAAGAAATTGTCCGTAACTTTTGATTCAGAGCTCAGAAAGACACAAATTCAACACCCACATTAAACTAGTTAAATTTTCTATATTTTGGCAAAATTTAAGACTGAAATAGCTACGACAAAGCCTCCAAGTAATCAAATCTATCGCAAGCTGCATGATGCCATGCATTATGCTTCATTAATAAGCCTTTACTCAATGAGCATTAAGGATCAGTTTAAAATGATCATTTTAACTGACTGGTCAACCTGACATGTCCACACTAAATCTTCTGTAATTTTTGATTCGGAGCTCATAATGACTCGAATACAACTAATCAAATCTATTCTAAGCTGCGTGACCATGTATTATGCTTCATTTATAAGCCTTTACTCAAGCAGCACCAATGATCATTTTAAAATGATCAATTTAACTGGCCAATCAACTTTACATGTACATACTAAATCTTCTGTAACTTTTGATTTAGAGTTCAGAATGATATGAATCCAACGCCCACGTTAAACTAGCTCGCTTTTCTATATTGTTACAACATTTGAGATTGAAACAGCTACAAAAAAGCCATCAAGTAATTGAATCTATTCCAAACTGTGTCATACCATTCATTATACTTCATTTGTAAACCTTGCTCAATGAGCACCAATGATCAGTTTAAAATGATCAATTTAACTAGCCGATAATCTTGACATGTCCACACTAAATAATTCATAACTTTTGATTTAGTGTTCATAATGACATGAATCCAATGCCCACGTTAAGCTAACATAATGATCTATACTGTGATAAAATTTAATATTGAAATAGCTTTGAAAAATCCTCCGAGTAATCGAATCTATCCAAAACCGCGTGATGTCATGCATTTGTAAACCTTTGCTCAATGAAATCCAATTATCAGTTTAGAATGATCTATTTCACTGGTCGATCAACTTGACATATACGCACTAAATCTTTTGTAGCTTTTGAATTAAAGTTCAGAAGGACACGAATCCAATGCCTAGCTAAGCTAGCTCAAGTTTTGATATTGTTACACCATTTAAGACCGAAATAGCTACGACAAAGAATTCAAGTAATCCAATCTATCCAAAACTGCGTGATGCCATGCATTATGCTTCATTTATCAGCCTTTACTCAAGGAGCACTAATGATCAGTTTAGAATGATCATTTTCACTGGCCGATCAACTTGACATGTCCACACTAAATTGTCCATAATTTTTTATTTAGAGTTCAGAATGACACGAATCCAATGCCCACGTCAAGCTAGCTCAATTCTCTATATTGTGACAAAATTTAAGATTGAAATAGCTATGACAAAGCTTCCAAGTAATCCAATCTATCCCAAATTGAATGATGGCATGCATTATGCTTCATTTATAATCCTTTACTCAAGGAGCACCAACGATCAGTTTAGAATGGTCATTTTAGCTGGCCGATCAACTTGGCATGTCCTCACTAAATTGTCTGTATCTTTTGATTCAAAGTTCAGAATGACACAAATGCAAATCCCACGTTAAGCTAGCTCAATTTCCTATATTATGACAAATAGGTACAATAAAGCCTTCAAGTAATTAAATCTATCCCTAACTGCATGATCATATGCATTTTGATTCATTTGTAAATCTTTGCTCAATCAGCACCAATGATCAGTTTAGAATAATCAATTTAACTGGCCGATCAACTGGAAATCGTACGTAACTTTTGATTTAGAGTTAAGAATGACATTAATCTAACGCCCATCTTAAGCTAGCTTAATTTTCGATATTGTGACAACATTTGAGACTGAAACAACAACCCCAAAGCCATCAAGTAATTAAATCTATTCCAAGCAGCGTGATGTCATGCATTAAGCTTCATTTGTAAACCTTTGCTCAATAAGCACCAATGATCAGTTTAGAATGATAAATTTAACTAGCCAATAAACTTGACATGTCCGCACTAAATTGTTCGTAAATTTTGACTTATTGTTCATAATGACATGAATCCAACGCACACGTTAAGCTAACTAGATTTTCAATGTTGTGATAAAATTTAATATTGAAATAGCTATGAAAAATCCTCCGAGAAATCAAATCTATCGAAAACAGTGTGACGTCATGCATTATGCTTCATTTGTAAACCTTTGCTCAATGAACTCCAATGAACAGTTTAGAATGATCGATTTCACTGGCCGATCAACTTGACATGTATGTACTAAATCATCCGTAACTATTGATTTAGAGTTCAGAATGAAACAAATTCAACGCCTATGTTAAGCTAGCTCAATGTTCTATATTGTTACAACATTTGAGATTGAAACAGCTACCTTAAAGCTTTCAAGTAATCTAATCTATCCTAATCTCCGTGATGCCATGTATTATACTTCATTTATAAGCCGTTACTCAAGGAGCACCAATGATCAGTTTAGAATGATCAGTTTAATTGGCCGATAAACTTGACATGTCCGCACTAATTTGTCCATAACTTTTGATTGAGAATTTAAAATGACACGAATCCAACGACCACGTTAAGCTAGCTCAATTTTCAATATTGTGATAAACTTTAAGTCCGGAATAGCTACAACAAAGCCTCAATGTAATCCATTCTATCCCAAACTGCTTGATGCCATGTATTATGCTTCATTTGTAAACCTTTGCTCAATCAGCACCAATGATCAGTTTAAAATGATCATTTTAACTAGCCGATAAAATTGACATGTTCGCACTAAATCGTTCATAACTTTTTATTAGTGTGCAAAATGACATGAATCCAACGCCTGCGTTAAGCTAGCTCAATTTTGTATATTTTGATGAAATTTAATATTGAAATAGCTATGAAAAATACTCCGAGAAATCCAATCTATCCAAAACTGCATGATATCATACATTATGCTTCATTTGTAAACATTTGCTCAATGAACTCCAATGATCAGTTTAGAATGATCAATTTCACGGGCCGATCAACTTGACATGTACACACTAAATCTTATGTAACTTTTGATTTAGATTTCAGAGTGACACAAATTCAACGCATACGTTAAGCTAGCTCAATTTTGTAAATTGTTACAACATTTGAGACTGAAATAGCTATTTTAAAGCCTTCAAGTAATCCAATCTATACTAAACTGCGTGATGCCATGCATTATACTTCATTTATAAGCCTTTACTCATGGAACACCAATGATCAATTTAATTGGATGATCAACTTGACATGTACACACTAAATCTTCCTTAACTTTTTATTTAGATTTCAAAATGACACGAATCCAACACCCATGTTATGCTAGATCAATTTTCTGTAATGTGACACCATTTGAGACTGGGAGAGGTACGACAAAGCCTCAATGTAATCCGTTCTATCCCAAACTGCTTGATTCCATGCATTACGCTATATTTGTAAACCTTTGCTTAATGAGCACCAATGATCAGTCTAGAATGATCAATTTAACTAGCTGATAAAATTGACAAGTGCGCACTAAATCGTCCGTAACTTGTGACTTAGAGTTCAAAGTGACATGAATCCAACGCCCATGTTAAGCTAGCTCAATATTCGATATTGTGACAAAATTTAATACTGAAATAGGTACGTTAAATCCTCCGAGTAATCGAATCTATCCCGAACGGCATGATTCCATACATTATGATTCATTTGCAAACCTTTGCTCAATGAACTCCAATGAATAGTTTAGAATGATCAATTGAACTGGCCAATCAACTTGACATGTACGCGTCTGTAACTTTTGATTAAGAGTTCAGAATGACACAATTCCAAATCCCACATCCAGCTCGCTCAATTTTCTATATTCTGACAACATTTGTGATTGAAAGGGCTACCACAAAGCCTTTAAGTAATCCAATCTATCCTAAACTGCTTGATGTCATGCACTATGCTTCATTTATAACGCTTTACTGAAGGAGCACCAGTGATCTGTTTAGAATGATAAATTTAACTGGCCGATAACTGGACATGTACGAACTAAATCATCGATAACTTTTGATTTAGAGTTCAGAATGACACGAATCCAACGCCCACATTAAGCCAGCTCCATTTTCTTTATTATGACAATATTTGAGACTAAATAATCTACCAGAAAGTCTTCAAGTAATCCAATCTATTGGAAACTATGTGATGCCAGGCATTATGCTTCATTTATAATTGATCAATTTAGAATGATCACTGGTGCTCCTTCAGTACCAGTGATCAATTTAGAATGATCAGTTTAAGTGGCCAAAAAACCTGAAATGTACGCTTTACTCAAGGAGCACAATTGATCAATTTAGAATGATCATAACGCAATTTAGAATGATCATGGCATAACGCTTTACTCAAGGAGCACAATTGATCAATTTAGAATGATCAGTTTAAGTGGCCAAAAAACCTGAAATGTACGCACTAAATTGTCCGTAACTTTTGATTTAGAGTTCGGAATGACAGGAATCCAAGGCCCAAGTTAAGCTAGCTCATTTTTCTTTGTTGTGACAACATTTGAGACTAAAAAACAGTACCATAAAGTCTCCGAGTAATCCAATCTATCCAAAACTGCGTGATGCCATGCATTATGCTTCATTTATAAGCCTTTACTTAAGGAGCACCAACGATCAGTTTAGAATGATCATTTTAAATGCCTGATCAACTTCACATGTCTGCCCAAAAAGTCCCTAACTTTTGATTTAGATTTCCGAATGACACGAATTCAACGGCAACGTTAAGCAATCTCAACTTTCCATATTGTGATGAAATTTAAGCCCGATGTAGCTACGACAAAGCCGCCAAGTAATCCAATCTATCGCAAAATGCTTGATGCCATGCATTATTCTTCATTTATAAGCTTTTACTCAATGAGTACCAATGATCATTTTAGAATGATCATTTTAACTCGCCAATCAACTTGATATGTCCGCACTAAATCGTCAGTAACTTTTGATTCAGATCTCAGTATGACACGAATCCAATGCCCACGTTAAGCTAGCTCAATCTTCTATATTTTCACAAAATTTAAGACTGAAATAGCTACAACAAAGACTCCAAGTAATCGAATCTATCGCAAACTGTATGATTCATGCATTATGCTTCATTAATAAGCCTTTACTCAATGAGCATTAATGATCAGTTTAGAATGATCATTTTAACTGACTGATCAACTTGACATGTACCCACTAAATCTCCTGTAACTCTTTGTTAAGAGCTCAGAATGACACCAAACGCTCACGTTAATCTAGCTCAATTTTCTATATTGTAAAAAAAAATTAAGACTAAAATAGCTTCGAGAAAGCCTCCAAGTAATTCAATCTATCGCAAACTGCTTGATGTCATGAATTATACTTCATTTATAAGCCTTTACTCAATGAACAACAATTATCAATTTAGAATGATCATTTTATGTTACCGATCAATTTGGCATGTACGCACAAAATCGTCCGTAGCTTTTGATTCAGAATTCAGAATGACACGAATCCAACGCCCACGTTAGGCTAGCTAAATTTTCTATATTGTGACAAAATTTAAGACTTAAATAGCTACGACAAACCCTCCAAATAATCGAATCAATTGCGAACATTATGATGTCATGCATTATGCTTCATTAATAAGCCTTTGCTCAATGGGCATTCATGATCAGTTTATAATGATCATTTTAACTGGCCGATCAGCTTAACATGTCCGTTCAAAATCATCTATAACTATTGGTTCAGAGCTCAGAATAACACAAATTCAATGCCCACGTTAAGTTAGCTCAATTTTCTATATTGTGAAAAAATTTAAGACTGAAATAGCTACGATAAAGCCTCAAAGTAATTTATTCTATCACAAAAATGCTTGATGCCATGCATTATTCTTCATTTATAAGCTTTTACTCAATGAGCACCAGTGATCAGTTTAGAATGATCATTTTAACTCACCGATCAAGTTGACATTTCCGAACAAAATCGTGTGTAACTTTTGATTTAGAGCTCAGCATGACACGAATCTAATGCCCACGTTAAGCTAGCTCAATTTTCTATATTATGACAAAATTTAAGGCTAAAATAGCTACGACAAAGCCTTCAAGTAATCGAATCTATCGCGAACTACGTGATGCCACACATTATGCTTCATTAATAAGCATTTACTTAATGAGCATCAATGATCAGTTTAGAATGATCATTTTAACTGACCGATCAACTTGACATGTCCTCACTAAATCATCTGTAACTTTTGATTCAGAGCTCAGAATGACACAAATCCAACTCTGACATTAAGCTTGCTCAATTTTCTATATTGTGAAAAACTTTAAGACTGAATTACCTACGACAAAGCCTCCAAGAAATCCAATCTATCGCTAACTGATGCCATGAATTATGATTCATCAATACGCCTTTACTCAATGATCACCAATGATCTATTTAGAATGATCATTTTAACTAGCTGCTGAACTTGACATATCCACACAAAATCATCTGTAACTTTTGATTTAGAGCTCAGAATGACACGAATCTAACGCCCACGTTAAGCTAGCTCAATTTTTGATTTTGTAAAAAAATTAAAGACTGAAATACCTACGATAAAGCCACCAAGTAATCCATTCTATCGCAAAATGCTTGATGCCATGCATTATTCTTTATTTATAAGCTTTTACTCAATGAGCACCAATGATCAGTTTAGAATGATCATTTTAACTCGCCGATCAAGTTGACATGTCCGCAAAAAATCGGGTGTAATTTAGAGCTCAGCATGACACGAATACAATACCCACGTTAAGCAAGCTCAATTTTCTATATTATAACAAAATTTAAGACTAAAACAGCTACGACAAATCCTTCAAGTAATCAAATCTATCGCGAACTACGTGATGCAACGCATTATGCTTCATTAATAAGCCTTTACTTAATGAGCATCAATGATCATTTTAGAATGATCTTTTTAACTGACTGATGAATTTGACATGTCCGCACTAAATCTTCTGTAACTTTTGATTAAGAGCTCAGAATGACATGAATCCAACTCCCACGTTAAGAAGGCTCAATTTTCCATATTGTGATAAATGTTTATGCTAAAATAGCTACGACAAAGACTTAAAGTAATCCAATATATCCCAAACGGCGTTGTGTCTTGCATTATGCTTCATTTGTAAACCTTTTCTCAATGAGCACCAATGATCAATTTAGAATGATCATTTTAACTGGCTGATCAGGTTAACATGTCCGCAGTAAATCATCTATACCTTTTGATTCAGAGCTCAGAATAACAGGAATCCAACACCCACGTTAAGCTAGCTTAATTTTTATATTGTTGAAAAATTTAAGACTAAAATAGCTACGAGAAAGCCTCCAAGTAATCCATTCTATCGCAAAATGCTTGATCACATGCATTATTCTTCATTTAGAAGCTTTTCTTCAATGATCACCAATGATCAGTTTAGAATGATCATTTTAACTCTACGATCAACTTGACATTTCCGCACAAAATCATCTGTAATTTTTGATTTAGAGGTCAACATGACACGAATTCAAGGCCCATGTTAAGCTAGCATAATTTTCTATATTGTGACAAAAGTTAAGAATAAAATAGTTAGGACAAAGACTTCAATTAATGGAATCAATCACAAACTTCATGATGCAACATCTTATGTTTCGTTAATAAGCCTTTACTTAATGAGAACAAATAATCAGTTTAGAATGATCACTTTAACTGGATTAACATCTCTGCACTAAATGCTTGTAACTTTTGATTCAAAGCTCAAAATGAAACGAATATAACGTCCACGTTAAGCCTCCAAGTAATCCATTTTATCTCAAAATGCTTGATGCCATGCATTATTCTTCATTTCAAAGCTTTTACTCAATGAGTACGAATGATCAATTTAGAATGATCATTTTAACTCGTCGATCAATTTGACATGTCCACACAAAATCGTCCATATCTTTTCATTCAGAGCTCAAAATGACACGAATCCAATATCCACGTTAAGCTAGCTCAAGTTTCTATATTGTTAAAAAATTTAAGACTTAAATAGGTACAATAAAGCTTCCAAGTAATCCAATCTATCTCAAAATCCAAGATTCCATGCATTATTCTTCATTAATAAACTTTTACTCAGTGAGGACCAATGATCAGTTTAGAATTATCATTTTAACTTTCCGATCAACTTGACTGTCCACAAAAAATCGTCAGTAACTTTTGATTCAGAGCTCAGAATGAGACGAATCCAACGAGGACGTTAAGCTAGGTCCATTTTCTATTGTGTGACAAAATTTAAGACTGAAATAGCTATGACAAAGTCTTCGAGCAATCTAATCTATCGCAAACTGCTTGATTCCATGAATTATGCTTCATTTATAAGCCTTTACTCAAGCAGCACCAATGATTAATCTAGAATGATCATTTTAACTGACCGATCAACTTGGCATGTCCGCACTAAATTGTCTGAAACTTTTGATTCAGAGCTCAGAACGACACAAATCCAATGTCCATGTTATGCTAGCTCAATTTTATAAAGTGTAACAAAATTTAAGACTGAAATAGCTACAACAAAGCTTCCAAGTAAGCGAATTTATGGCAAGCAGCGTGATGCAATGCATTATGCTTGATTAATAAGTCTATACTCAATGAGCACCAATGATCAGTTTAGAATGATCATTTTAACTCGCCGTTCAACTTGACATGTCGGCAAGAAATCATCCGTAACTTTTGATTCAGAGTTCAGAATGACCCGAATTCAATGGCCACGTTAAGCTAGTCAATTTTCTATATTGTGACAAAACTGAAGACATAAATAGCTACGACAAAGCCTCCAAGTAATCGAATATATCGCAAACTGCATGATGCCACACATTATGCTTCAATAATAAGCCTTTACTCAATGAACACATATGATCAGTTTAAAATGATCATTTTAACTGACAGATCAACTTGACATGTCCGCACTAAATCGTCTATGACTTTTGATTTAGAGCTCAGAATGATACGAATCAAACGCCCACATTAAACTACCTCAATTTTCTATATTGTGTGAAAATTTAAGACTGAAATAACTACAACAAAGCCTCCAAGTAGTTGCATCTATCGCAAACTGTGTGATGCCACGCATTATGCTTCATTAATAAGCCTTTACTCAATGAGCAAGAATGATCAGTTTATAATGATCATTTTAATTGGAAGATCAACTTGACATTTCCGCACTAAATCGTCTATAACTTTTGATTTAGAGCTCAGAATGACATGAATCAAGCGCTCACGTTAAGCTAGCTCAATTTGCATTTTAACTGTCCAATCAACTTGACATGTCCGCACTAAGTCATATGATTCCAAGCTGAAAATGACATGAATTATATGCTCACGTTAAGCTAGCTCAATTTCTATATTTTGAAAAAATCTAAGACTGAAATAGCCACGGCAAAGCCTCCGAGTAATCCAGTCTATCGCAAAATGCTTGATGCCATGCATTATGCTTCATTGGATTTTGTTTTCTTTAAAGCTATCTGATCTAAATGAACCTCTTATGAGGATAAAGGTACTAAAATATGTTTCTTTCCCTCAAACTCAAATGAGTACCTATTAATAAACCCATCATGAGTAACCCTTCTATGCGATTGCCAAGGTCTACCTAACAAGATGTGACCAGCATCCATGGGTAAAACATCATACAAAACCTCATCTTAATATTTGTTTATGGACAAAGGAACTAGGACCTGGTTCTCTACTTCGAGCTCACCCTCATTATTAAGCCATTGCAACGTATAGGGTTTAGACCTCTTAATAATGTCAAGAGTAGTGACCAAAGCCCTTACACTTAAAACACTGAATTTCCATAGTTTTGGTGCTAGAACCCATATCCATTCCCTTAAGATTCAAATCTTCTACCTTAGGTTTAGTGAAAGCCTTGTAATCGTTTCTAGATTTATCCTCCTTATATTGGCTAAACCTAGAAGAACTAAATCCGGGTTTAGGGTTTTTCTTCTTAAGTTGTTTTTCGATCATGATAGCCTTATGGAGAAGTTCTTCTATTTCAACATAATGGTGAACCTCTAGCCTATCTATGATTTCCCTATTAAGGCCACCCATAAACCTAGCTATAGTGGCTTCACTATCCTCTTGAACATCAGCCCTAAGCAATAAGGTTTCCATCTCCTTAAAGTACTCCTCTACGGTTCTAGATCCTTGAGATAGGTTTCTAAGCTTAAAGTAAAGTTCCCTATGGTAGTGGCTAGGTATAAACCTTTTCCTCATGATTAATTTCATCTGGTTCCGTGAACCTATAGGCGAATTCCAAGCCCTTCTCCTAGGATTAACTAATTGATCCAACCAACTTAAGGCAAAATCTTTAAAAGCGGTTGGTGCTACTCTGACCTTACTATCCTGAGTGTATTCCCTACAATCAAAGACTAATTCTATCTTCTTTTCCCGCTCTAGATACTCCTCAGGGTCATTGGTTCCATGGAAAGAGGGAATCTTGATTTTAAGCCCAGCCAAAGGGTCACGAGGATTGGGTTGGTTATTCCTATGCGGTTGGTCGTCTCTTGGCCCCCTTCTCCTAGGGTGTTGTGACATAGATGAGTGACTGTAGTATTGCTTAGTATCAGAATGTGGCTGGTTTATCCTAAGTCGGTCATTGATGGATCTTTCTATTTCAGCTCTCATGGTTGCCATACTTTCATCCATCATGGCTTTAAAGGAATCAAGGAGTTGTTTGTTGGAGTTTGAGGATTCTTCTCCATTATTGCTGGTTCCTACCTGAAAAATTCAGACAACAAAGCAAGTAAAAGGTTCAAAGTAAAACACAGAAACTGAAACAAGAATTCGCTGAAACAAAGACACAAGAACAAACCCAAGCAAAGCCTACGCTAAACTATGCTAGAATGACACGAATCCATTGCCTACGCTAAGCTAGCTTAATTTTTGATATTGTGACTAATTTTAAGACTAATATAGGTATGACAAAGCCTTCAAGTAATCGAATCTATCACAAACTGCATGATGCCATGCATTATGCTTCTTTAATAAGCCTTTACTTAATGAGAACCAATGATTAGTTTAGAATGATCATTTTAACTGACTGATCAACTTGACATGTCCGAACTAAATCGTCTGTAATTTTTTATTCAGAGCTCAGAATGAGAAGAATCTAATGCCCACGTTAAGCAAGCTCAATTTTCCATATTGTGAGATCATTTTAGGCTGAAAGAGCAATGACAAAGCCTCAAAGTAATCCAATATATCCGAAACTGCGTGATGCCATGCATTATGCTTTATTTGTAAACCTTTGTTCAGTGACCACCAATGATCAGTTTAGAATGATCATTTTAACTTGCCGATCAGCTTAACATGTCAGGAAAATAGTCTGTTACTTTTGATTCATAGCTCATAATGACACGAATCCAACGTCCACGTTAAACTAGCTTAATTTTCTATATTATGAAGAAATTTAGGACTGAAATAGTTACGATAAAGCCTAGAAGTAATCCAATCTATCTCAAAATGCTTGATGATAGGCATTATTCATCATTTATAAGCTTTTACTCAATGATCACGAATGATTAGTTTAAAATGATCATTTTAACTCGCCCATAAACTTGACATGTCCGCATAAAATCATCCGTAACTTTTGATTTAGAGCTCAGAATGACACGAATCCTATGCCCACCTTAAGCTATCTTAATTTTCTATATTGTGACAAAATTTAAGACTAAAATAGCTACGTCAAAGCATTCAAGTTATCGAATCTATCGCAAACTGTATCATGCCATGCATTATGCTTCATTAATATGCCTTTACGTAATGAGGACCAATTATAAGTTTAGAATGATCATTTTAACTGACCAATCAACTTGACATGTCCACACTAAGTTGTCTGTAACTTTTGATTCAGAGCTCTGAATGAAACGAATCCAACGCCCACGTTAAGCTAGCTCAATTTTCCATATTCTTACATCATTTTAGACTGAAGAGCTACGCAAAGCCTCAAAGTAATCCAATATATCCCAAACTGCGTGATGGCATGCATTATGTTTCATTTGTAAACTTTTGCTCAATGAGCACCAATTCTATCACAAAACCGTTTTAACTGGTCGATCAGCTTAACATGTCCGTACTAATCGTCTGTAATTTTAGATTCAAAGCTCATAATGACACGAATCCAACACCCAAGTTAACCTAGCTCAATTTTCTATATTATGTAAAATTTAAGACTCAAATAGCTACAATAAATTATCCAAGTAATCAATTCTATCACGAAATGCTTGATGCCATGCATTATTCTTCATTTATATGTTTTACACAATGAGCACCAATGATCAGTTTAGAATGATCATTTTAACTCGCTGATCAACATGACATGTCTGCACAAAATCGTCCATAACTTTTGATTCAGACCTCAGAATGACACGAATCCAATGCCTACGTTAAACTAGCTTAGTTTTTGATATTGTGACAAAATTTAAGACTAAAATAGATAAGAAAAAGCCTTCAAGTAATCGAATCTATCGAAAATTGCATGATGCCATGCATTATGCTTCATTAAGAAGCCATTACTTAATGATAACCAATGATTAGTTTAGAATTATCATTTTAACTCACCGATCAACTTGACATTTCTGAACTAAATCGTCTATAACTTTTGATTCAGAACTCAGAATGACATGAATCCAATGCCCACGTTATGCTAGCTGAATATTCATATTGTGAGAACATTTTAAACTGAAAGAGCAACGACAAAGTCTCAAAGTAACTCAATATATCCGAAACTTCGTGATGCCATGCATTATGATTCATTTCTTAACCTTTGCTCAATGAGCACCAATGATCAGTTTAGAATGATCATTTTAACTTGCCGAGCAGCTTAACATGTCAGCACAATCGTCTGTTACTTTTGATTCAGAGCTCAGAATGACACAAATCAACCGTCCATGTTGAGCTAGCTCAATTTTCTACTTTATGAAAAAAAATTAAAGCTGAAATAGCTACAATAAAGCCTAGAAGTAATCCAATATATAGCAAAATGCTTGATGGCAGGCATTATTCTTCATTTATCAGGTTTTACTCAATGAGCATGATTGATCAGTTTAGTATGATCATTTTAACTTGCCCATAAACTTGACATGTCTGCATAAAATCATCCATAACTTTTGATTTAGAGATCAGAATGAAACGAATCCAATGCCCACGTTAAGCTAGCTTAATTTTCTATATTGCGACAAAATTTAAGCCTAAAATAGTTATGACGAAGCATTCAAGTTATCGAATCTATCGCAAACTGCATTATGCCATGCATTATGCTTCATTAATATACCTTTACTTAATGAGAACCAATTATAAGTTTAGAATGATCATATTAACTGACCGATGAACTTGACATGTCCGCACTAAATCAGCTGTAACTTTTGATTCAAAGATCGGAATGACACGAATCCAACGTCCACTTTAACCTAGCTCAATTTTCTCTGTTATGAAAAAATTTAAGACTCAAATAGCTACGATAAAGCATCCAAGTAATCGATTATATCACGAAATGCTTGATGCCATGTATTATTTTTCATTTATAAGCTTTTACTCAATGAGAACCAATGATCAGTTTAGAATGATCATTTTAACTCGCTAATCAACTTGACATGTATGCACAAAATCGTCTGTAACTTTTGATTCAAAGCTCAGGATGACACGAATTCAATGCCCACGTTAAGCTAGCTTAATTTTCTATATTGTGAGAAAAGTTAAGACTAAAATAGTTATGACAAAGACTTTAATTAATTGAATCAATCGCAAACTACGTGACACCACACATTATGCTTCATTAATAAGCCTTTACTTAATGAGAACCAATGATAAGTTTAGAATGATCATTTTAACTGACCGATCAATTTGACAAGTCCGCACTAAATCGTCGGTAACTTTTGATCCAGAGCTCCGAATGACCCGAATCCAACGTCCACGCTAAGCTAGCTCAATTTTCCATATTGTGACAACATTTTAGATTAAAATAGCTACGACAAATCCTCAATGTAATCCAATATATCCCAAACTACGTGATGCCATACATTATGCTTCATTTGCAAACCTTTGCTCAATGTGCACCAATGATCAATTTAGAACAATCATTTTTAACTGGCCGATCAGCTTAACATGTCCTCAGTAAATCGTCTATAACTATTGATTCAGAGATCTGTATAACATGAATCCAATGCCCATGTTAAGCTAGCTCAATTTTCAATATTGTGAAATAATTTAAGACTGAAATAGCTATGATAAAGCCTCAAAGTAATGCATTTTATCGCAAAATGATTGATGCCATGCATTATTCTTCATTTATAAGCTTTTACTCAATGAGCACCAATGATCAGTTTAGAATGATCATTTTAACTCGCCAATCATTTTAACTCGCCAATCACAAAATCGTCTATAACTTTTGATGCAAAGCTCAGGATGACACGAATTCAATGCCCAAGTTATGCTAGCTTAATTTTCTATATTGTGAGAAAAGTTAAGACTAAAATAGTTATGGCAATGACTTCAATTAATCGAATCAATTGTAAACTGCGTGATGCCACACAATATGCTTCATTAATAAGCCTTTACGTAATTAGAACCAATGATAAGTTTAGAATGATAATTTTAACTGACTGATCACCTTGACAAGTCCGCACTAAGTCATCGATAACTTTTGATTTAGAGCTCAGAATGACAGAACCCAACGTCTACGCTAAGTTAGCTCAATTTTCCATATTGTGACAACATTTTAGATTAAAATAGCTACGAAAAATCCTCAATGTAATCCAATATATCCGAAACTGTGTGATGCCATACATTACGCTTCATTTGTAAACCTTTGCTCAATGTGCACCAATGATCCATTTAGAACGATCATTTTAACTGGCCGATCAGCTTAATGTGTCCTCAGTAAATCATCTATAACTATTAATTCAGAGATTAGAATAACACGAATCCAATGCCCACGTTAAGCTAGCTCAATTTTCTATATTGTTAAAAAATTTAAGACTAAAATAGCTACGATAAAGCCTCAAAGTAATCCATTCTATCGCAAAATGCTTGATGCCATGCATTATTCTTCATTTATAAGCTTTTACTCAATGACCACCAATGATGAGTTTAGAATGATCATTTTAACTCGCCGATCAACTTGACATTTCCGCACAAAATCGTGTGTAACTTTTGATTTAGAGCTCAGCATGAAACAAATCGAATGCCCACGTTAAGCTAGCTAAATTTTCTATATTATGATAAAATTTAAGGCTAAAATAGCTACGACAAAGCCTTCAAGTAATCGAATTTATCGCGAACTTAGTGATGCCACGCATTATGCTTCATTAACAAGCCTTTACTTAATGAGCATCAATGATTAGTTTAGAATGATCATTTTAAATGACCGATCAACTTGACATGTCCACACTAAATTGTCTGTAACTTTTGATTCAAAGCTCAGAATGACACAAATCTAACTCTCACATTAAGCTAGCTCAATTTTCTATATTGTGAAAAAGTTTAAGACTAATTACCTACGACAAAGCCTCCAAGAAATCCAATCTATCGCTAACGGATTGATGCCATGAATTATGATTCATTAATAAGCCTTTAGTCAATGATCACCAATGATCTGTTTAGAATGATCATTTTAACTAGCTGGTGAACTTGACATATCCGCACAAAATCATGGTTAACTTTTGATTCAGAGCTCAGAATGACACGAATCTTACACCCACTTTAAGCTAGCTCAATTTTTGATTATGTGAAAATATTTAAGACTGAAATACCTATGATAAAGCCACCAAGTAATCCATTCTAAAGCAAAATTCTTGATTTGATGCATTATTCTTCATTTGTAAGCTTTTACTCAATGAGCACCAATGATCAGTTTATAATGATCATTTTAACTCGCCGATCAACTTGACATGTCCGCACAAAATCGTGTGTAATTTAGATCTCAGCATGACACTAATACAATGCCCACGTTAAGCTAGCTCAATTTTCTATATTATAAAAAAATTTAAGACTAAAACAGCTACAACAAATCCTTCAAGTAATCGAATTTATCGCGAACTACGTGATGCAACGCATTATGCTGCATTAATAAGCCTTTACTTAATGAGCATCTATGATCAGTTTAAAATGATCCTTTTAACTGACCGATCAACCTGACATCTCCACAATAAATCTTCTATAACTTTTGAATCAGAGCTCCGAATGACAAGAATCCAACACCTACATTAAGAAAGCTCAATTTTCCATATTTTGACAACTGTTTATGCTAAAATAGCTATGACAAAGTCTCAAAGTAATCCAATATATTCCAAATGGCGTGATGTCATGCATTATGCTTCATTTGTAAACCTTTGCTCAATGAGGACCAATCATCAATTTAGAATGATCATTTTAACTGGACGATCAGGTTAACATGTCCGCAGTAAATCATCCATACCTTTTGATTCAGAGCTCAGAATAACACGAATCCAACACCCACGTTAAGCTAGCTCAATTTTCTATATTGTTGAAAAATTTAAGACTAAAATAGCTACGATAAAGCCTCCAAGTAATCCATTCTACCGCAAAATGCTTGATGGCATGCATTATTCTTCATTTACAAGCTTTTGTTCAATGATCACCAATGATCAGTTTAGAATGATAATTTTAACTCTACGATCAACTTGACATTTCCGCACAAAATCATCTGTAACTTTTGATTTAGAGCTCAACATGACACGAATTCAATGCTCACATTAAGCTAGGTTAATTTTCTATATTGTGACAAAAGTTAAGACTAAACTAGTTACGACAAAGACTTCAAGTAATGGAATCAATCACAAACTTCGTGATGCCACATATTATGATTCATTAATAGGCCTTTACTTAATGAGAAAAAATAATCAGTTTAGAATGATCACTTTAACTGGCTTAACATCTATGCACTAAATCGTTTGTAACTTTTGATTCAAAGCTCAGAATGAAACGAATATAACGCCCACGTTAAGCTAGCTCAATTTTCTATATTTTGAAAAACTATTAGACTGAAATAGCTACGATAAAGCCTCCAAGTAATCCATTTTATCTCAAAATGCTTGATGCCATGCATTATTCTTCATTTATAAACTTTTACTCAATGAGTACGAATGATCAAATTAGAATGATCATTTTAACTCGTCGATCAACTTGACATGTCCACACAAAATCGTCCGTAACTTTTTATTCAGAGCTTAGAATGACAAAAATCCAATATCCACGTTAAGCTAGCTCAATTTTCTATATTGTGAAAAAATTTAAGACTTAAATTGGTACAACAAAGCTTCCAAGTAATCCAATCTATCACAAAATTCAAGATTCCATGCATTATTCTTCATTTATAAACTTTTACTGAATGAGGACCAATGATCAGTTTAGAATTATCATTTTAACTTTCCAATCAACTTGACATGTCCGCACAAAATCGTCACTAACTTTTGATTCAGAGCTCAGAATGAGACGAATCCAACGCAGACGTTAAGCCTCCATTTTCTATAGTGTGAAAAAATTTAAGACTGAAATAGCTATGACAAAGCCTTCCAGCAATCTAATCTATCGCAAACTGTTTGATGCCATGAATTATGCTTCATTTATATGCCTTTTCTCAAGGAGCGCCAATGATCAATTTATAATGATCATTTTAACTGACCGATCAACTTGTCATATCCGCACAAAATCGTCTGGAACTTTTGATTCAGAGCTCAAAATGACCCAAGTCCAATGTCCATGTTATGCTAGCTCAATTTTATACAGTGTAACAAAATTTAAGACTGAAATAGCTACAACAAAGCTTCCAAGTAAGCGAATTTATCGCAAGCAGCATGATGCAATGCATTATACTTGATTAATAAACCTTTACTCAATGAGCACCAATGATCAGTTTATAATGATCATTTTAACTCGCCGACCAACTTGACATGTCGGAAAGAAATCGTCCGTAACTTTTGATTCAGAGTTCAGAATTACACGAATCCAATGCTCACGTTAAGCTAGCTCAATTTTCTATATTGAGACAAAATTGAAGACTGCGATAGCTACGACAAAGCCTCCAAGTAATCCAATCTATCACAAACAGCGTGATGCCATGCATTATGCTTGATTAATAAACCTTTCTCAATGAGCACCAATGATCAGTTTAGAATAATCATTTTAACAGGCCGATCAGCTTGACATGTCCGCACTAAATCATCTATAACTTTTGATTCAGAGCTCAGAATGACACGAATCCAAGGGCCAAGTTAAATTACCTCAATTTTCTATATTGTATGAAAATTTAAGAGTGAATTAGCTACAACAAAGACTCGAAGTAGTGAATCTATCGCAAGCTTTGTGATGCCATGCATTTTACTTCATTAATAAGTCTTCACTCAATGATCAGTTTAGAATGATCATTTAAATTGGCAGATCAACCTGACATGTCCACACTAAATCGTATTTAACTTTTGATTCAGAGCTCATAATGACACGAATTAAATGCTCACGTTAAACTAGCTCAATTGTTCATATTTTGAAAAAAAAATAATACAGAAATAGCTATTACGAAGCCCCCAAGTAATCCTATCTATCACAATCGGCTTGGTACCATATATTATGATTCATCAATGAGCCTTTACTCAATGAGCACCAGTTATCAGTTTAGAATGATCATCTTAAGTAGCCGGTCAACTTGACATATCTACACGAAATCGTGCATAACTTATAATTATGAGCTTGGAATGACAAGAATCGAATGCCCATGTTAAGCTAGCTCATTTTTCTATAGTGCGACAAAATTTAAGACCGAAATAGCTACAACACACATTCCAAGTAATCGAATCTATCGCAAACCGCGTGGTGCAATGCATTATGCTGGATTAATAAGCCTTTACTCAATGAGTACAAATGATCCGTTGAGAATGATCATTTTAACTCATTGATTAACTTGAAATGTCTGCACATAATCGTCCATAACTTCTGATTCAGAGATCAAAATGACACAAATCCAATCCAACGTTATGCTAGCTCAATTTTCTAAAGTGTAACAAAATTTAAGACTGAAATAGCTACACCAAAGCTTCTAAGTAAGCGAATCTATCACAAGCAACGTGATGCCAAGTATTATGCTTGATTAATAAGCCTTTACTCAATGAGCCCCAATGATCAGTTTAGAATAATCATTTTAACAGGCCGATCAGCTTGACATGTCCGCACTAAATCATCTATAACTTTTGATTCAGAGCTCAGAATGACACGAATCCAAGGGCCAAGTTAAATTACCTCAATTTTCTATATTGTATGAAAATTTAAGACTGAATTAGCTACAACAAAGACTCGAAGTAGTGAATCTATCGCAAGCTTTGTGATGCCATGCATTTTACTTCATTAATAAGTCTTCACTCAATGATCAGTTTAGAATGATCATTTTAATTGGCAGATCAACCTGACATGTCCACACTAAATCGTATTTAACTTTTGATTCAGAGCTCATAATGACACGAATTAAATGCTCACGTTAAACTAGCTCAATTGTTTATATTTTGAAAAAAAAATAATACAGAAATAGCTATTACGAAGCCCCCAAGTAATCCTATCTATCACAATCGGCTTGATACCATATATTATGATTCATCAATGAGCCTTTACTCAATGAGCACCAGTTATCAGTTTAGAATGATCATCTTAAGTAGCCGGTCAACTTGACATATCTACACGAAATCGTGCGTAACTTATAATTATGAGCTTGGAATGACAAGAATCGAATGCCCATGTTAAGCTAGCTCATTTTTCTATAGTGCGACAAAATTTAAGACCGAAATAGCTACAACACAAATTCCAAGTAATCGAATCTATCGCAAACCGCCTGGTGCAATGCATTATGCTGGATTAATAAGCCTTTACTCAATGAGCACAAATGATCTGTTGAGAATGATCATTTTAACTCATTGATTAACTTGACATGTCTGCACAAAATCGTCCATAACTTCTGATTCAGAGATCAAAATGACACAAATCCAATCCCACGTTATGCTAGCTCAATTTTCTAAAGTGTAACAAAATTTAAGACTGAAATAGCTACACCAAAGCTTCTAAGTAAGCGAATCTATCACAAGCAACGTGATGCCAAGTATTATGCTTGATTAATAAGCCTCTACTCAATGAGCACCAATGATCAGTTTAGAATGATCATTTTAACTCGCCGATCAACTTGACATGTTGGCAAGAAATCTTCAGTAACTTTTGATTCAGAGATCAGAATGACATGAATCCTATTCCCACGTTAAGCTAGCTCAATTTTCTATATTGTGACAAAATTGAAGACTAAAATAGCTACGACAAAGCCTCCAAGTAATCAAATCTATCGCAAACTGCATGATGCCATGCATTATGCTTCATTAATAAGCCTTTACTCAATGAGCACCAATGATTAGTTTAAAATGATCATTTTAACTGACCGATAAACTTGACATGTCCGCACTAAATTGTCTATAACTTTTTATTCAAAGCTCAGAATGACACAAATCAAACACCCACGTTGAACTAGCTCAATTTTCAGTATTGTGCAAAAATTTAACATTTAAATAGCTACAACAAGGCCTCCAAGTTGTTGAATCTATAACAAATTTTGTGATGCCATGTACTATGCTTCATTAATAAGACTTTACTCAATGAGCACCAATTATCATTTTAGTATGATCATTTTAATTGGCAGATCAACTTGACATGTCCACACTAAATTGTCTCTAACTTTTGATTCAAAGCTCCGAATGACACGAGTCAAATGCTCATGTTGAGCTCGCTCAATTTCTTGTATTGTGAAAAAATTTAAAACCAAAATAGCTATTACATAGCCCCAAATAATCTAATCTATCACCATCTGCTTGATGTCATGATTTATGCTTCATTAATAAGCCTTTACTCAATTAGCACCAATTATCAGCTTAGAATGATCATTTTAACTAGCCGGTCAACTTGATATTTCTTCACGAAATCTTCCATAACATTTAATTCAGAGGTCATAATGACATGAATCGAATGCCCACGTTAAGCTAGCTCATTTTTCTACAGTGTGACAAAATTTAATAGTGAAATAGCTACGACAAACATTCTAAGTAAGCGAATCTATCCCAACCAGCGAGGTACCATGCATTATGCTGGACTAATAAGCCTTTACTCAATGAGCACAAATTATCAGTTGAGAATGATAATTTTAACTCGCCGATTAACTTGACATGTCCGCACAAAATTGTCTGTAACTTCTGATTCAGAGCTCAGAAAGACATGAATCCAATGCCCAAGTTAAGCTAGCTATATTTTCTATATTCAGACAAAATTTAATACTTAAATAGCTACGGCAACACCTCCAAGCAATCGATTCTATTGCTAACTGCTTGATGCCATGCATTATGCTACTATAATAAGCCTTTACTCAATGAGCACCAATGATCAGTTTAGAATGGTCATTATACCTAGCCGATCAACTTGACCATTCCACACTAAGTCGTTTGTAAGTTTTGATCCAGAGCTCAGAATGACACAAATCAAACGCTCACGTTATGCTAGCTCAAATTTCTATATTGTGACAAAATTGAAGACTAAATTAGCTATGACAAAGCCTCCAAGTAATTAAATCTATCGCAAACTGCATGAGGCCACGCATTATGCTTCATTAATAAGCCTTTACTCAATGAGCACCAATGATTAGTTTAAAATGATCATTTTAACTGACCGATGAACTTGACATGTCCGCACAAAATTGTCTATAACTTTTGATTCAGAGTTCAGAATGACACAAATCAAACGTCCACGTTGAACTAGCTCAATTTTGAGTATTGTGTGAAAATTTAACACTTAAATAGCTTCAACAAAGCCTCCAAATTGTTGAATCTATAACAAATTCTGTGATGCCATGTATTATGATTAATTAATAAGCCTTTACTCAATGAGCACCAATGATCATTTTAGTATGATCATTTTAATTGGCAGATCAACTTGACAAGTCCGCACTAAATCATCTCTAAATTTTGATTCAAAGCTCTGAATGACACGAATCAAATGCTCATGTTAAGATAGCTCAATTTTTTATATTGTGAAAAAATTTAAAACCGAAATAGCTATTACATAACCCCAAGTAATCTAATTTATAACCATCTACTTGATGTCATGCATTATGCTTCATTAATAAGCCTTTACTAAATTAGCACCAATTATCAACTTAGAATGATCATTTTAACTAGCCGGCCAACTTGATATTTCTTCAGGAAATCTTCCATAACATTTAATTGAGAGGTCATAATGACATGAATCAAATGCCCACGTTAAGCTAGCTCATTTTTCTATAGTGTGACAAAATTTAATACTAAAATAGTTGTGGCAAACATTCCAAGTAACCGAATCTGTCCCAACCAGGGTGGTGCCATGCATTATGCTGGATTAATAAGCCTTTACTCAATGAGCACAAATTATCAGTGGAGAATGATCATTTTAACTCGCCGATTAACTTGACATGTCCACACAAAATTGTATGTAATTTCTGATTCAGAGCTCAGAAAGACATGAATCCAGTGCCAATGTTAAGCTAGTTCAATTTTCTATATTGTGAGAAAATTTAATACTGAAATAACTACGACAACGCCTCCAAGCAATCGATTCTATCGCGAACTGCTTGATGCCATGTATTATGCTTCTATAATAAGCCTTTACTCAATGAGTATCATTGATCAGTCCAGAATGATCATTATACTTAGCCGATCAACTTGACCATTCCACACTAAGTCGTCTGTAACTTTTGATTCAAAGCTCAGAATGACACAAATCAAACGCTCACGTTATGCTAGATCAAATTTCTATATTGTGACAAAATTGAAGACTAAAATAGCTACGACATAGCCTCCAAGTAATCAAAGCTATCGCAAACTGCATGATGCCACACATTATGCTTCATTAATAAGCCTTTACTCAATGAGCACCAATGATTAGAGAATGATCATTTTAACTCGCCGATTAACTTAACATGTCCGCACAAAATTGTCTGTAACTTCTGATTCAGAGCTCAGAAAAGAGATGAATCCAACGCCCAGGTTAAGCTAGCTCAATTTTCTATATTGTGACAAAGTTTAATACTGAAATAGCTACGACAACGCCTCCAAGCAATCGATTCTGTCACAAACTGCTTGATGCCATGCATTATGCTTCTTTAATACGCCTTTACTCAATGAGCAC
>CM032159.1:34848260-34865444 GCA_018901935.1 Pugionium cornutum | reverse complement strand
ATTCTCAACTGATAATTTGTGCTCATTGAGTAAAGGCTTATTAATCCAGCATAATGCATGGTACCACACTGGTTGGGATAGATTAGCTTACTTGGAATGTTTGTCGTAGCTATTTCAGTATTAAATTTTGTCACACTATAGAAAAATGAGCTAGCTTAACGTGGGCATTCGATTCATGTCATTATGACCTGTGAATTAAATGTTATGGAAGATTTCGTGAAGAAATATCAAGTTGATCGGCTAGTTAAAATGATCATTCTAATCTGATAATTGGTGGTAACTGAGTAAAGGCTTATTAATGAAGCATAATGCATGACATCAAGCAGATGGTTATAGATTAGATTACTTGGGGGCTATGTAATAGCTATTTCGGTTTTAAATTTTTTGACAATATAAAAAATTGAGCTATCTTAACATGATCATTTGATTCGTGTCATTCGGAGCTTTGAATTAAAAGTTAGAGACGATTTAGTGCGGACATGTCAAGTTGATCTACCAATTAAAATGATCATACTAAAATGATCATTGGTGCTCATTGAGTAAAGGCTTATTAATGAAGCATAATACATGGCATCACACAATTTGTTATAGATTCAACAACTTGGAGGCTTTGTTGAAGCTATTTAAGTGTTAAATTTTCACACAATACTGAAAATTGAGCTAGTTCAACGTGGGCGTTTGATTTGTGTCATTCTGAGCTCTGAATCAAAAGTTATAGAAAATTTAGTGCGGACATGTCAAGTTTATCGGTAAGTTAAAATGATCATTTTTATCTAATCACTGGTGCTCATTGAGTAAAGGCTTTTTAATGAAGCATAATGCGTGGCATCATGCAGTTTGCGATAGATTTGATTACTTGGAGGCTTTGTCCTAGCTAATTTAGTCTTCAATTTTGTCACAATATAGAAATTTGAGCTAGCATAACGTGAGCGTTTGACTTGTGTCATTCTGAGTTCTGAATCAAAAGTTACAGACGACTTCGTGTGGAATGGTCAAGTTGATTGGCCAGGTATAATGATCATTCTAAACTGATCATTGGTGCTCATTGAGTAAAGGCTTATTATAGAAGCATAATGCATGGCATCAAGTAGTTTGCGATAGAATCGATTGCTTGGAGGCGTTGTCGTAGCTATTTCAGTATTAAATTTTTCTCACAATATAGAAAATTGAGCTAGCTTAACCTGGGCGTTGGATTCATGTCTTTTCTGAGCTCTGAATCAGAAGTTATAGACAATTTTGTGCGGACATGTCAAGTTAATCGGCGAGTTAAAATGATCATTCTCAACTGATAATTTGTGCTCATTGAGTAAAGGCTTATTAATCCGGCATAAGGTACTACGCTGGTTGGGATAGATTAGCTTACTTGGAATGTTTGTCGTAGCTATTTCAGTATTAAATTTTGTCACTCTATAGAAAAATGAGTTAGCTTAACGTGGGCATTCGATTCATGTCATTATGACCTCTGAATTAAATGTTATGGAAGATTTCGTGAAGAAATATCAAGTTGATCGGCTAGTTAAAATGATCATTCTAATCTGATAATTGGTGGTAATTGAGTAAAGGCTTATTAATGAAGCATAATGCATAACATCAAGCAGATGGTGATAGATTAGATTACTTGGGGGCTATGTAATAGCTATTTCGGTTTTAAATTTTTTCACAATATAAAAAATTGAGCTAGGTTAACATGAGCATTTGATTCGTGTCATTTGGAGCTTTGAATCAAAAGTTAGAGACGATTTAGTGCGGACATGTCAACCTGATCTGCCAATTAAAATGATCATACTAAAATGATCATTGGTACTCTTTGAGTAAAGGCTTATTAATGAAGCATAATACATGGCATCACACAATTTGTTATAGATTCAACAACTAGGAGGCTTTATTGTAGCTATTTAAGTGTTATATTTTCACACAATTCTAAAAATTGAGCTAGTTCAACGTGGGCGTTTGATTTGTGTCATTCTGAGCTCTGAATCAAAAGTTATAGACAATTTAGTGTGGACATGTCAAGTTTATCGGTCAGTTTAAATGATCATTTTAAACTAATCATTGGTTCTCATTGAGTAAAGGCTTATTAATGAAGCATAATGCGTGGCATCATGCAGTTTGCGATAGATTTGATTATTTGGAGGCTTTTTCGTAGCTATTTTAGTCTTCAATTTTGTCACAATATAGAAATTTGAGCTAGCATAACGTGAGCGTTTGATTTGTGTCATTCTGAGCTCTGAATCAAAAGTTACATACGACTTAGTGTGGAATGGTCAAGTTGATCGGCTAGGTATAATGATCATTCTAAACTGATCATTGGTGCTCATTGAGTAAAGGCTTATTATAGAAGCATAATGAATGGCATCAAGCAGTTTGCGATAGAATGATTGCTTGGAGGCATTGTCGTAGCTATTTCAGTATTAAATTTTGTCACAATATAGAAAATTGAGCTAGCTTAACCTGGGCGTTGGATTCATGTCTTTTTGAGCTCTGAATCAGAAGTTACAGACAATTTTGTGCGGACATATCAAGTTAATCGGCAAGTTAAAATGATCATTGTCCACTGATAATTTGTGCTCATTGAGTAAAGGCTTATTAATCCAGCGTAATGCATGGTACCACGCTGGTTGGGATAGATTCTTTTACTTGGAATGTTTGTCGTAGCTATTTTAGTATTAAATTTTTGTCACACTATAGAAAAATGAGCTAGCTTAACGTGGGCATTCGATTCATGTCATTATGACCTCTAAATTAAATGTTATGGAAGATTTCGTGAAGAAATATCAAGTTGGCCGGCTAGTTAAAATGATCATTTTAAGCTCATAATGGGTGGTAATTGAGTAAAGGCTTATTAATGAAGCATAATGCATGAGATCAAGCAGATGGTTATAGATTAGATTACTTGGGCGCTATGTAATAGCTATTTCGGTTTTAAAATTTTTCACAATATAAAAACTTGAGCTATCTTAACATGAGCATTTGATTTGTGTCATTCGGAGCTTTGAATCAAAAGTTAGAGACTATTTAGTGCGGACATGTCAAGTTGATGTGCCAATTAAAATGATCATACTTAAATGATCATTGGTGCTCATTGAGTAAAGGCTTATTAATGAAGCATAATACATGGCAACACACAATTTGTTATAGATTCAACAACTTGGAGGCTTTGTTGAAGCTAATTAAGTGTTAACTTTTCAGACAATACTGAAAATTGAGCTAGTTCAACGTGGGCGTTTGATTTGGTCATTCTGAGCTATGAATCAAAAGTCATAGACAATTTAGTGCGGACATGTCAAGTTTATCGGTCAGTTAAAATGATCATTTTTAACTAATCATTGGTGCTCATTGAGTAAAGGCTTATTAATGAAGCATAATGGGTGGCATCATGCAGTTTGCGATAGCTTTGATTACATGGAGGCTTTGTCGTAGCTATTTAAGTCTTCTATTTTGTCACAATATAGAAATTTTAGCTACCATAACGTGAACGTTTGATTTGTGTCATTCTCAGTTCTGAATCAAAAGTTACGTCAAGTTGATCGGCTAGGTATAATGATCATTCTAAACTGATCATTGGTGCTCATTGAGTAAAGGCTTATTATAGAAGCATAATGCATGGCATCAAGTAGTTTGCGATAGAATCGATTGCTTGGAGGCGTTGTCGTAGCTATTTTAGTATTAAATTTTGTCACAATATAGAAAATTGAGCTAGCTTAACGTGGGCGTTGGATTCATGTCTTTTCTGAGCTCTGAATCAGAAGTTACAGACAATTTTGTGCGGACATGTGAAGTTAATCGGCGAGTTAAAATGATCATTCTCAACTGATAATTTGTGCTCATTGAGTAAAGGCTTATTAATCCAGCATAATGCATGGTACCACGCTGGTTGGGATAGATTAGCTTACTTGGAATGTTTGTCGTAGCTATTTAGTTATTAAATTTTGTCACACTATAGAAATTGAGCTAGCTTAACGTGGGCATTCGATTCATGTCATTATGACCTCTAAATTAAATGTTATGAAAGATTTCGTGAAGAAATATGAAGTTGACCGGCTAGTTAAAATGATCATTCTAAGCTGATAATTGGTGCTAATTGAGTAAAGGCTTATTAATGAAGCATAATGCATGACATCAAGGAGATAGTGATAGATTACATTACTTGGGGGCTATGTAATAGCTATTTCGGTTTTAAATTTTTTCACAATATAAAAAATTGAGCTAGCTTAACATGAGCATTTGATTCGTGTCATTCGGAGCTTTGAATCAAAAGTTAGACACGATTTAGTGCGGACATGTCAAGTTGATCTGCCAATTAAAATGATCATACTAAAATGATCATTGGTGCTCATTGAGTAAAGGCTTATGAATGAAGAATAATACATGGCATCACACAATTTGGTATAGATTCAACAACTTGGAGGATTTATTGTAGATATTTAATTGTTACATTTTCACACAATACTGAAAATTGAGCTAGTTCAACGAGGGCGTTTGATTTGTGTCATTCTGAGCTCTGAATCAAAAGTAATAGACAATTTAGTGCGGACATGTCAAGTTTATCGGTCATTTAATATGATCATTTTAAACTAATCATTGGTGCTCATTGAGTAAAGGCTTATTAATGAAGCATAATGTGTGGCATCATGCAGCTTGCGATAGATTTGATTATTTGGAGGCTTTGTCGTAGCTATCTTAGTCTTCAATATTGTAACAATAAACAAATTTGAGCTACCATAACGTGAGCGTTTGATTTGTGTCATTCTGAGCTCTGAATCAAAAGTTACAGACGACTTAGTATGGAATGGTCAAGTTGATCGGCTAGGTATAATGATCATTCTAAACTGATCATTGGTGCTCATGGAGTAAAGGCTTATTATAGAAGCATAATGCATGGCATCAAGTAATTTGATAGAATCGATTGCTTGGAGGCGTTATCGTAGCTATTTCAGTATTAAATTTTGTCACAATATAGAAAAATTGAGCTAGCTTAACGTGGGTTTGGATTCATGTCTTTCTGAGCTCTAAGAAGTTATGGACAATTTTGTGCGGACATGTCAAGTTAATCGGAGTTAAAATGATCATTCTGATAATTTGTGCTCATTGAGTAAAGGCTTATTAATCCAGCATAATGCATGGTACCAAGCTGGTTGGGATAGATTACTTGGAATGTTTGTCGTAGCTATTTCAGTATTAAATTTTGTCACACTATAGAAAATTGAGCTAGCTTAACGTGGGCATTCGATTCATGTCATTATGACCTCTAAATTAAATGTTATGAAAGATTTCGTGAAGAAATATGAAGTTGACCGGCTAGTTAAAATGATCATTCTAAGCTGATAATTGGTGCTAATTGAGTAAAGGCTTATTAATGAAGCATAATGCATGACATCAAGGAGATGGTGATAGATTACATTACTTGGGGGCTATGTAATAGCTATTTCGGTTTTAAATTTTTTCACAATATAAAAACTTGAGCTAGCTTAACATGAGCATTTGATTCGTGTCATTCGGAGCTTTGAATCAAAAGTTAGAGAGGATTTAGTGCGGACATGTCAAGTTGATCTGCCAATTAAAATGATCATACTAAAATGATCATTGGTGCTCATTGAGTAAAGGCTTATTAATGAAGCATAATACATGGCATCACAATATTTGTTATAGATTCAACAACTTCGAGGCTTTATTGTAGCTATTTAAGTGTTACATTTTCACAAAATACTTAAAATTGAGCTAGTTCAACGAGGGCGTTTGATTTGTTTCATTATGATCTCTGAATCAAAAATAATAGACAGTTTAGTGCGGACATGTCAAGTTTATTGGTCAGTTAAAATGATCATTTTAAACTAATCATTGGTGCTCATTGAGTAAAGCCTTATTAATGAAGCATAATGTGTGGCATCATGCAGTTTGCGATATATTTGATTATTTGGAGGCTTTGTCATAGCTATTTTAGTCTTCAATTTTGTCACAATATAGAAATTTGATCTAGCATAACGTTAGCGTTTGATTTGTGTCATTCTGAGCTCTGAATCCAAAGTTACAGACGACTTAGTGTGGAATGGTCAAGTTGATCGGCCAGGTATAATGATCATTCTAAATAGATCATTGCTGCTCATTGAGTAAAGGCTTATTATAGAAGCATAATGCATGGCATCAAGTAATTTGCGATAGAATCGATTGCTTGGAGGCGTTGTCGTAGCTATTTCAGTATTAAATTTTGTCACAATATAGAAAATTGAGCTAGCTTAACCTGGGCGTTGGATTCATGTCTTTCTGAGCTCTAAATCAGAAGTTATGGACAATTTTGTGCGGACATGTCAAGTTAATCGGCGAGTTAAAATGATCATTCCCCACTGATAATTTGTGCTCATTGAGTAAAGGCTTATTAATCCAGCATAATGCATGGTACCACGCTGGTTGGGATAGATTCGCTTACTTGGAATGTTTGTCGTAGCTATTTCAGTATTAAATTTTGTCACACTATAGAAAAATGAGCTAGCTTAACGTGGGCATTCGATTCATGTCATTATGACCTCTGAATTAAATGTTATGGAAGATTTCGTGAAGAAATATCAAGTTGGCCGGCTAGTTAAAATGATCATTTTAAGCTGATAATGGGTGGTAATTGAGTAAAGGCTTATTAATGAAGCATAATGCATGACATCAAGCAGATGGTTATAGATTAGATTACTTGGGGGCTATGTAATAGCTATTTCGGTTTTAAATTTTTCACAATATAAAAAATTGAGCTATCTTAACATGAGCATTTGATTCGTGTCATTCGGAGCTTTGAATCAAAAGTTAGAGACGATTTAGTGCGGACATGTCAAGTTGATCTGCCAATTAAAATGATCATACTAAAATGATCATTGGTGCTCATTGAGTAAAGGCTTATTAATGAAGCATAATACATGACATCACACAATTTGTTATAGATTCAACAACTTAGAGGCTTTATTGTAGCTATTCAAGTGTTACATTTTCACACAATACTAAAAATTGAGCTAGTTCAACGTGGGCGTTTGATTTGTTTCATTATGATCTCTGAATCAAAAATAATAGACAGTTTAGTGCGGACATGTCAAGTTTATCGGTCAGTTAAAATGATCATTTTAAACTAATCATTGGTGCTCATTGAGTAAAGCCTTATTAATGAAGCATAATGTGTGGCATCATGCAGTTTGCGATATATTTGATTATTTGGAGGCTTTGTCATAGCTATTTTAGTCTTCAATTTTGTCACAATATAGAAATTTGAGCTTGCATAACTTGAGCGTTTGATTTGTGTCATTCTGAGCTCTGAATCCAAAGTTACAGACGACTTAGTGTGGAATGGTCAAGTTGATCGGCTAGGTATAATGATCATTCTAAACTGATCATTGGTGCTTATTGAGTAAAGGTTTATTATAGAAGCATAATGCATGGCATCAAGCAGTTTGCGATAGAATCGATTGCTTGGAGGCGTTGTCGAAGCTATTTTAGTATTAAATTTTGTCACAGTATAGAAAATTGAGGTAGCTTAACCTTGGCGTTAGATTCATTTCTTTCTGAGCTCTGAATCAGAAGTTATAGACAATTTTGTGCGGACATGTCAAGTTAATCGGCGAGTTAAAATGATCATTCTCCACTGATAGTTTGTGCTCATTGAGTAAAGGCTTATTAATCCAGCATAATGCATGGTACCACGCTGGTTGGGATAGATTCTCTTACTTGGAATGTTTGTCATAGCTATTTCAGTATTAAATTTTGTCACACTATAGAAAAATGAGCTAGCTTAACGTGGGCATTCGATTCATGTCATTATGACCTCTGAATTAAATGTTATGGAAGATTTCGTGAAGAAATATCAAGTTGACCGGCTAGTTAAAATGATCATTTTAAGCTGATAATTGTTGATAATTGAGTAAAGGCTTATTAATGAAGCATAATGCATGACATCAAGCAGATGGTGATAGATTAGATTACTTGGGGTTATGTAATAGCTATTTCGGTTTTAAATTTTTTCACAATATAAAAAATTGAGCTAGCTTAACATGAGCATTTGATTCGTGTCATTCGGAGCTTTGAATCAAAAGTTAGACACGATTTAGTGCGGACATGTCAAGTTGATCTGCCAATTAAAATGATCATACTAAAATGATCATTGGTGCTCATTGAGTAAAGGCTTATGAATGAAGAATAATACATGGCATCACACAATTTGGTATAGATTCAACAACTTGGAGGATTTATTGTAGCTATTTAAGTGTTACATTTTCACACAATACTGAAAATTGAGCTAGTTCAACGTGGGCGTTTGATTTGTGTCATTCTGAGCTCTGAATCAAAAGTTATAGAAAATTTAGTGCGGACATGTCAAGTTTATCGGTAAGTTAAAATGATCATTTTTATCTAATCACTGGTGCTCATTGAGTAAAGGCTTTTTAATGAAGCATAATGCGTGGCATCATGCAGTTTGCGATAGATTTGATTACTTGGAGGCTTTGTCCTAGCTATTTTAGTCTTCAATTTTGTCACAATATAGAAATTTGAACTAGCATAACGTGAGCGTTTGATTTGTGTCATTCTGAGTTCTGAATCAAAAGTTACAGACGACTTATCGTTGAATGGTCAAGTTGATCGGCCAGGTATAATGACCATTCCAAACTGAGCATTGGTGCTCATTGAGTAAAGGCTTATTATAGAAGCATAATGCATGGCATCAAGTAGTTTGCGATAGAATCGAATTGCTTGGAGGCGTTGTCGTAGCTATTTTAGTATTAAATTTTGTCACAAAATAGAAAATTATGCTAGCTTAACCTGGGCGTTGGATTCATGTCCTTTCTGAGCTCTGAATCAGAAGTTACAGACAATTTTGTGCGGACATGTCAAGTTAATCAGCGAGTTAAAATGATCATTCTCAACTGATAATTTGTGCTCATTGAGTAAAGGCTTATTAATCCAGCATAATGCATGGTACCACGCTGGTTGGGATAGATTAGCTTACTTGGAATGTTTGTCGTAGCTATTTAGTTATTAAATTTTGTCACACTATAGAAATTGAGCTAGCTTAACGTGGGCATTCGATTCATGTCGATATGACCTCTAAATTAAATGTTATAGAAGATTTCGTAAAGAAATATCAAGTTGACCGGCTAGTTAAAATGATCATTCTAAGCTGATAATTGGTGCTAATTGAGTAAAGGCTTATTAATGAAGCATAATGCATGACACCAAGGAGATGGTGATAGATTACATTACTTGGGGGCTATGTAATAGCTATTTCGGTTTTAAATTTTTTCACAATATAAAAAATTGAGCTAGCTTAACATGAGCATTTGATTCGTGTCATTTGGAGCTTTGAATCAAAAGTTAGAGACGATTTAGTGCGGACATGTCAAGTTGATCTGCCAATTAAAATGATCATACTAAAATGATCATTGGTGCTCATGAGTAAAGGCTTATTAATGAAGCATAATACATGGCATCACACAATTTGTTATAGATTCAACAACTTGGAGGCTTTGTTGAAGCTATTTAAGTGTTAAATTTTCACACAATACTGAAAATTGAGCTAGTTCAACGTGGGCGTTTGATTTGTGTCATTCTGAGCTCTGAATCAAAAGTTATAGACAATTTAGTGCGGACATGTCAAGTTTATCGGTCAGTTAAAATGATCATTTTAAACTAATCATTGGTGCTCATTGAGTAAAGGCTTATTAATGAAGCATAATGCGTGGCATCATGCAGTTTGCGATAGATTAGATTATTTGGAGGCTTTGTCATAGCTATTTTAGTCTTCAATTTTGTCACAATATAGAAATTTGAGCTAGCATAACGTGAGCGTTTGATTTGTGTCATTCTGAGCTCTGAATCCATAGTTACAGACGACTTAGTGTGGAATGGTCAAGTTGATCGGCTAGGTATAATGATCATTCTTAACTGATCATTGGTGCTCATTGAGTAAAGGCTTATTATAGAAGCATAATGCATGGCATCAAGTAGTTTGCAATAGAATTGATTGCTTGGAGGCGTTGTCGTAGCTATTTCTGTATTAAATTTTGTCACAATATAGAAAATTGAGCTAGCTTAACCTGGGCGTTGGATTCATGTCTTTCTGAGCTCTGAATCAGAAGTTACAGACAATTTTGTGCGGACATGTTAACTTAATCGGCGAGTTAAAATGATTATTCTCAACTGATAATTTGTGCTAACTGAGTAAAGGCTTATTAATCCAGCATAATGCATGGTACCACGCTGGTTGGGATAGATTAGCTTACTTGGAATGTTTGTCGTAGCTATTTTAGTATTAAATTTTGTCACACTATAGAAAAATGAGCTAGCTTAACATGGGCATTCGATTCATGTCATTATGACCTCTGAATTAAATGTTATGGAAGATATCGTGAAGAAATATCATGTTGACCGGCTGGTAAAAATGATCATTCTAAGCTGATAATTGGTTATAATTGAGTAAAGGCTTATTAATGAAGCATAATGCATGACATCAAGCAGATGGTGATAGATTAGATTACTTGGGGTTATGTAATAGCTATTTCGGTTTAAAATTTTTTCAAAATATAACAAATTGAGCTAGCTTAACATGAGCATTTGATTCGTGTCATTCGGAGCTTTGAATCAAAAGTTAGAGACGATTTAGTGCGGACATGTCAAGTTGATATGCCAGTTAAAATGATCATACTAAAATGATCATTGGTGCTCATATAGTAAAGGCATATTAATGAAGCATAATACATGGCATCACACAATTTGTTAAAGATTCAACAACTTGGAGGCTTTGTTGAAGCTATTTAAGTGTTAAATTTTCACACAATACTGAAAATTGCGCTAGTTCAACGTGGGCATTTGATTTTGTCCTTCTGAGCTCTGAATCAAAAGTTATAGACAATTTAGTGCGGACATGTCAAGTTTATCAGTCAGTTAAAGTGATCATTTTTAACTAATCACTGGTGCTTATTGAGTAAAGGCTTACTAATGAAGCATAATGTGTGGCATCATGCAGTTTGCGATAGATTTGATTACTTGGAGGCTTTTTCGTAGCTATTTTAGTCTTCAATTTTGTCACAATATAGATATTTGAGCTAGCATAACGTGAGCGTTTGATTTGTGTCATTCTGAGTTTTGAATCAAAAGTTACAAACGACTTAGTGTGGAATGGTCAAGTTGATCGGCCAGGTGTAATGACCATTCTAAACTGATCATTGGTGCTCATTGAGTAAAGGCTTATTATAGAAGCATAATGCAAGGCATCAAGCAGTTTGTGATAGAATCGATTGCTTGGAGGCGTTGTCGTAGCTATTTCAGTATTAAATTTTGTCACAATATAGAAAATTGAGCTAGCTTAACGTGGGAGTTGGATTCATGTCTTTCTGAGCTCTGAATCAGAAGTTACAGACAATTTTGTGCGGACATGTTACGTTAATCGGCGAGTTAAATGATCATTCTCAACTGATAATTTGTGCTCACTGAGTAAAGGCTTATTAATCCAGCATAATGCATGGTACCAAGCTGGTTGGGATAGATTAGCTTACATGGAATGTTTGTCGTTGCTATTTTAGTATTAAATTTTGTCACACTATAGAAAAATGAGTGAGCATAACATGGGCATTCGATTCATGTCATTATGACCTGTGAGTTAAATGTTATGGAAGATTTCGTGAAGAAATATCAAGATGACCGGCTGGTAAAACTGATCATTCTAAGCTGATAATTGGTTATAATTGAGTAAAGGCTTATTAATGAAGCATAATGCATGACATCAAGCAGATGGTGATAGATTAGATTACTTGGGGTTATGTAATAGCTATTTCGGTTTAAAATTTTTTCAAAATATAAAAAATTGAGCTAGCTTAACATGAGCATTTGATTCGTGTCATTCGGAGCTTTGAATCAAAAGTTAGAGACGATTTAGTGCGGACATGTCAAGTTGATATGCCAATTAAAATGATCATACTAAAATTATCATTGGTGCTCATTGAGTAAAGGCATACTAATGAAGCGTAATTCATGGCATCACACAATTTGTTAAAGATTCAACAACTTGGAGGCTTTGTTGAAGCTATTTAAGTGTTAAATTATCACACAATACTGAAAATTGCGCTAGTTCAACGTGGGCGTTTGATTTTGTCCTTCTGAGCTCTGAATCAAAAGTTATAGACAATTTAGTGCGGACATGTCAAGTTTATCAGTCAGTTAAAGTGATCATTTTTAACTAATCACTGGTGCTTATTGAGTAAAGGCTTACTAATGAAGCATAATGCGTGGCATCATGCAGTTTGCGATAGATTTGATTACTTGGAGGCTTTTTCGTAGCTATTTTAGTCTTCAATTTTGTCACAATATAGATATTTGAGCTAGCATAACGTGAGCGTTTGATTTGTGTCATTCTGAGTTCTGAATCAAAAGTTACAGACGACTTAGTGTGGAATGGTCAAGTTGATCGGCCAGGTATAATGACCATTCTAAACTGATCATTGGTGCTCATTGAGTAAAGGCTTATTATAGAAGCATAATGCATGGCATTAAGCAGTTTGTGATAGAATCGATTGCTTGGAGGCGTTGTCGTAGCTATTTCAGTATTAAATTTTGTCACAATATAGAAAATTGAGCTAGCTTAACGTGGGAGTTGGATTCATGTCTTTCTGAGCTCTGAATCAGAAATTACAGACAATTTTGAGCGGACATGTTAAGTTAATCGGCGAGTTAAAATGATCATTCTCAACTGATAATTTGTGCTCACTGAGTAAAGGCTTATTAATCCAGCATAATGCATGGTACCAAGCTGGTTGGGATAGATTAGCTTACTTGGAATGTTTGTCATAGCTATTTTAGTATTAAATTTTGTCACACTATAGAAAAATGAGTGAGCTTAACATGGGCATTCGATTCATGTCATTATGACCTGTGAATTAAATGTTATGGAAGATTTCGTGAAGAAATATCAAGTTGACCGGCTGGTAAAAATGATCATTCTAAGCTGGTAATTGGTGATAATTGAGTAAGGGCTTATTAATGAAGCATAATGCATGACATCAAGCAGATGGTGAAAGATTAGATTACTTGGGGGCTATGTAATAGCTATTTCGGTTTTAAATTTTTTCACAATATAAAAAATTGAGCTACCTTAACATGAGCATTTGATTCGTGTCATTCGGAGCTTTGAATCAAAAGTTAGAGACGATTTAGTGCGGACATGTCAAGTTGATCTGCCAATTAAAATGATCATACTAAAATGATCATTGGTTCTCATTGAGTAAAGGCTTATTAATGAAGCATAATACATGGCATCACACAATTTGTTATAGATTCAACAACTTGGAGGCTTTGTTGAAGCTATTTCAGTGTTAAATTTTCACACAATACTTAAAATTGAGCTAGTTCAGTGTGGGCGTTTGATTTGGTCATTCTGAGTTCTGAATCAAAAGTTATAGACAATTGAGTGCGGACATGTCAAGTTTATCGGTCAGTTAACATGATCATTTTTAACTAATCACTGGTGCTCATTGAGTAAAGGCTTACTAATGAAGCATAATGTGTGGCATCATGCAGTTTGCGATAGATTTGATTACTTTGAGGCTTTGTCATACCTATTTTAGTATTCAATTTTGTCACAGTATAGAAATTTGAGCTAGCATAACGTGAGCGTTTGATTTGTGTCATTCTGAGTTCTGAATCAAAAGTTACAGACGACTTATCGTTGAATGGTCAAGTTGATCGGCCAGGTATAATGACCATTCCAAACTGAGCATTGGTGCTCATTGAGTAAAGGCTTATTATAGAAGCATAATGCATGGCATCAAGCAGTTTGTGATAGAATCGATTGCTTGGAGGCGTTGTCGTAGCTATTTCAGTATTAAATTTTGTCACAATATAGAAAATTGAGCTAGCTTAACGTGGGAGTTGGATTCATGTCTTTCTGAGCTCTGACGCAGAAGTTACAGACAATTTTGTGCGGACATGTTAAGTTAACCGGCGAGTTAAAATGATCATTCTCAACTGATAATTTGTGCTCATTGAGTAAAGGCTTATTAATCCAGCATAATGCATGGTACGAAGCTGGTTGGGATAGATTAGGTTACTTGGAATGTTTATCGTAGCTATTTTAGTATTAAATTTTGTCACACTATAGAAAAATGAGCGAGCTTAACATGGGCATTCGATTCATGTCATTATGACCTGTGAATTAAATGTTATGGAAGATTTTGTGAAGAAATATCAAGTTGACCGGCTGGTAAAAATGATCATTCTAAGCTGATAATTGGTGATAATTGAGTAAGGGCTTATTAATGAAGCATAATGCATGACATCAAGCAGATGGTGAAAGATTAGATTACTTGGGGGCTATGTAATAGCTATTTCGGTTTTAAATTTTTTCACAATATAAAAAATTGAGCTACCTTAACATCAGCATTTGATTCGTGTCATTCGGAGCTTTGAATCAAAAGTTAGAGACGATTTAGTGCGGACATGTCAAGTTGATCTGCCAATTAAAATGATCATACTAAAATGATCATTGGTGCTCATTGAGTAAAGGCTTATTAATGAAGCATAATACATGGCATCACACAATTTGTTATAGATTCAACAACTTGGAGGCTTTGTTGAAGCTATTTCAGTGTTAAATTTTCACACAATACTAAAAATTGAGCTAGTTCAATGTGGGCGTTTGATTTGGTCATTCTGAGCTCTGAATCAAAAGTTATAGACAATTTAGTGCGGACATGTCAAGTTTATCGGTCAGTTAAAATGATCATTTTTAACTAATCACTGGTGCTCATTGAGTAAAGGCTTACTAATGAAGCATAATGCGTGGCATCATGCAGTTTGCGATAGATTTGATTACTTGGAGGCTTTGTCATAGCTATTTTAGTCTTCAATTTTGTCACAATATAGAAATTTGAACTAGCATAACGTGAGCGTTTGATTTGTGTCATTCTGAGTTCTGAATCAAAAGTTACAGACGACTTAGTGTGGAATGGTCAAGTTGATTGGCCAGGTATAATGACCATTCTAAACTAATCATTGGTGCTCATTGAGTAAAGGGTTATTATAGAAGCATAATGCATGGCATCAAGCAGTTTGTGATAGAATCGATTGCTTGGAGGCGTTGTCGTAGCTATTTCAGTATTAAATTTTGTCACAATATAGAAAATTGAGCTAGCATAACGTGGGAGTTGGATTAATGTCTTTCTGAGCTCTGAATCAGAAATTACAGACAATTTTGTGCGGGCATGTTAAGTTAATCGGCGAGTTAAAATGATCATTCTCAACTGATAATTTGTGCTCACTGAGTAAAGGCTTATTAATCCAGCATAATGCATGGTACCAAGCTGGTTGGGATAGATTAGCTTACTTGGAATGTTTGTCGTTGCTATTTTAGTATTAAATTTTGTCACACTATAGAAAAATGAGTGAGCATAACATGGGCATTCGATTCATGTCATTATGACCTCTAAATTAAATGTTATGAAAGATTTCGTGAAGAAATATGAAGTTGACCGGCTGGTAAAAATGATCATTCTAAGCTGGTAATTGGTGATAATTGAGTAAGGGCTTATTAATGAAGCATAATGCATGACATCAAGCAGATGGTGAAAGATTAGATTACTTGGGGGCTATGTAATAGCTATTTCGGTTTTAAATTTTTTCACAATATAAAAAATTGAGCTACCTTAACATGAGCATTTGATTCGTGTCATTCGGAGCTTTGAATCAAAAGTTAGAGACGATTTAGTACGGACATGTCAAGTTGATCTGCCAATTAAAATGATCATACTAAAATGATCATTGGTGCTCTTTGAGTAAAGGCTTATTAATGAAGCATAATACATGGCATCACACAACTTGTTATAGATTCAACAACTTGGAGGCTTTGTTGAAGCTATTTCAGTGTTAAATTTTCACACAATACTAAAAATTGAGCTAGTTCAATGTGGGCGTTTGATTTGGTCATTCTGAGCTCTGAATCAAAAGTTATAGACAATTTAGTGCGGACATGTCAAGTTTATCGGTCAGTTAAAATGATCATTTTTAACTAATCACTGGTGCTCATTGAGTAAAGGCTTACTAATGAAGCATAATGTGTCGCATCATGCAGTTTTCGATAGATTTGATTACTTGGAGGCTTTGTCATAGCTATTTTAGTTGTCAATTTTGTCACAATATAGAAATTTGAGCTAGCATAACATGAGCGTTTGATTTGTGTCATTCTGAGTTCTGAATCAAAAGTTACAGACGACTTAGTGTGGAATGGTCAAGTTGATTGGCCAGGTATAATGACCATTCTAAACTAATCATTGGTGCTCATTGAGTAAAGGGTTATTATAGAAGCATAATGCATGGCATCAAGCAGTTTGTGATAGAATCGATTGCTTGGAGGCGTTGTCGTAGCTATTTCAGTATTAAATTTTTTCACAATATAGAAAATTGAGCTAGCTTAACGTGGGAGTTGGATACATGTCTTTCTGAGCTCTGAATCAGAAGTTACAGACAATTTTGTGCGGACATGTTAAGTTAATCGGCGAGTTAAATGATCATTCTCAACTGATAATTTGTGCTCACTGAGTAAAGGCTTATTAATCCAGCATAATGCATGGTACCAAGCTGGTTGGGATAGATTAGCTTACTTGGAATGTTTGTCGTTGCTATTTTAGTATTAAATTTTGTCACACTATAGAAAAATGAGTGAGCATAACATGGGCATTCGATTCATGTCATTATGACCTCTAAATTAAATGTTATGAAAGATTTCGTGAAGAAATATGAAGTTGACCGGCTGGTAAAAATGATCATTCTAAGCTGGTAATTGGTGATAATTGAGTAAGGGCTTATTAATGAAGCATAATGCATGACATCAAGCAGATGGTGAAAGATTAGATTACTTGGGGGCTATGTTATAGCTATTTCGGTTTTAAATTTTTTCACAATATAAAAAATTGAGCTACCTTAACATGAGCATTTGATTCGTGTCATTCGGAGCTTTGAATCAAAAGTTAGAGACGATTTAGTGCGGACATGTCAAGTTGATCGGCCAATTAAAATGATAATACTAAAATGATCATTGGTGCTCATTGAGTAAAGGCTTATTAATGAAGCATAATACATGGCATCACACAATTTGTTATAGATTCAACAACTTGGAGGCTCTGTTGAAGCTATTTCAGTGTTAAATTTTCACACAATACTAAAAATTGAGCT
>CM032159.1:34780341-34847760 GCA_018901935.1 Pugionium cornutum | reverse complement strand
AATCTATCGCAAACTGCATGATGCCACGCATTATGCTTCATTAATAAGCCTTTACTCAATGAGCACCAATGATTAGTTAAAAATGATCATTTTAACTTATCGATAAACTTGACATGTCCGCACTAAATTGTCTATAACTTTTGATTCAGAGCTCAGAATGACCAAATCAAACGCCCACGTTGAACTAGCTCAATTTTTCAGTATTGTGTGAAAATTAAACACTTAAATAGCTTCAACAAAGCCTCCAAGTTGTTGAATCTATAACAAATTGTGTGATGCCATGTATTATGCTTCATTAATAAGCCTTTACTCATGAGCACCAATGATCATTTTAGTATGATCATTTTAATTGGCAGATCAACTTGACATGTCCGCACTAAATCGTCTCTAACTTTTGATTCAAGCTCTAAATGACACGAATGAAATGCTCATGTTAAGCTAGCTCAATTTTTATATTGTGAAAAATTTAAAACCTGAAATAGCTATTACATAGCCCCAAGTAATCTATCTATCACCATCGCTGATGCCATGCATTATGCTTCATTTATAAACCTTTACTCAAAGAGCACCAATAATCAGCTTAAAATGATCATTTTAACTAGCCGGTCAACTTGATATTTCTTCATGAAATCTTCCATAACATTTAATTCAGAGGTCATAATGACATGAACCGAATGCCCACGTTAAGCTAGCTCATTTTTCTACAGTGTGACAAAATTTAATACTGAAATAGCTACGACAAACATTGCAAGTAAGCTAATCTATCCCAACCAGCGTGGTACCATGCATTATGCTGGATTAATAGGCCTTTACTCAATGAGCACAAATTATTAGTTGAGAATGATCATTTTAACTCGCTGATTACCTTGACATGTCCGCACAAACTTGTCTGTAACTTCTGATTCAGAGCTCAGAAAAGACATGAATCCAACGCCCTTGTTAAGCTAGCTCAATTTTCTATATTGTGACAAAATTTAATACTGAAATAGCTACGACAACGCCTCCAAGCAATCGATTCTATCGCAAACTACTTGATGCCATGCATTATGCTTCTATAATAAGCCTTTACTCAATGAGCACCAATGATCAGTTTAGAATGATCATTATACCTAGCCAATCAACTTGACCATTCCACACGAAGTCGTCTGTAACTTTTGATTCAGAACTGAGAATGACACAAATCAAACGTTCACGTTATGGTAGCTAAAATTTCTATATTGTGACAAAATAGAAGACTTAAATAGCTACGACAAAGCCTCCATGTAATCAAAGCTATCGCAAACTGCATGATGCCACCCATTATGCTTCATTAATAAGCCTTTACTCAATGAGCACCAATGATTAGTTAAAAATGATCATTTTAACTGACCGATAAACTTGACATGTCCGCACTAAATTGTCTATGACTTTTGATTCATAGCTCAGAATGACCAAATCAAACGCCCACGTTGAACTAGCTCAATTTTCAGTATTGTCTGAAAAGTTAACACTTAATTAGCTTCAACAAAGCCTCCAAGTTGTTGAATCTATAACAAATTGTGTGTTGCCATGTATTATGCTTCATTAATAAGCCTTTACTCAATGAGCACCAATGATCATTTAAGTATGATCATTTTAATTGGCACATCAACTTGACATGTCCGCACTAAATAGTCTCTAACTTTTGATTCAAAGCTCCGAATGACACAAATCAAATGCTCATGTTAAGATAGCTCAAGTTTTTATATTGTGAAAAATTTTAAAACCGAAATAGCTATTACATAGCGCCCAAGTAATCTAATCTATAACCATCTGCTTGATCTCATGCATTATGCTTCATTAATAAGCCTTTACTCAATTACCACCCATTATGAGCTTAAAATGATCATTTTAACTAGCCGGCCAACTTGATATTTCTTCACGAAATCTTCCATAACATTTAATTTAGAGGTCATAATGACATGAATCGAATGCCCACGTTAAGCTAGCTCATTTTTCTATAGTGTGACAAATATTTAATACTAAAATAGCTACGACAAACATTCCAAGTAAAAGAATCTATCCCAACCAGCGTGGTACCATGCATTACGCTGGATTAATAAGCCTTTACTCAATGAGCACAAATTATCAGTGGACAATGATCATTTTAACTTGCCGATTAACTTGATATGTCCGCACAAAATTGTCTGTAACTTCTGATTCAGAGCTCAGAAAGACATGAATCCAACGCCCAGGTTAAGCTAGCTCAATTTTCTATATTGTGACAAAATTTAATACTGAAATAGCTACGACAATGCCTCCAAGCAATCATTCTATCGCAAACTGCTTGATGCCATTCATTATGCTTCTATAATAAGCCTTTACTCAATGAGCACCAATGATCAGTTTAGAATGATCATTATACCTAGCCGATCAACTTGACCATTCCACACTAAGTCGTATGTAACTTTTGATTCAAAGCTCAGAATGACACAAATCAAACGCTCACGTTATGCTAGCTCAAATTTCTATATTGTGACAAAATTGAGGACTAAAATAGCTACGAAAAAGCCTCCAAATAATCAAATCTATCGCAAACTGCATGATGCCACGCATTATGCTTCATTAATAAGCCTTTACTCAATGAGAACCAATGATTAGTTTAAAATGATCATTTAAACTGACCGATAAACTTGACATGTCCGCACTAAATTGTCTATAACTTTTGATTCAGAGCTCAGAATGACACAAATCAAACGCCCACGTTGAACTAGGTCAATTTTTAGTATTGTGTGAAAATATAACACTTAAATAGCTACAATAAAGCCTCCTAGTTGTTGAATCTATAACAAATTGTGTGATGCCATGTATTATGCTTCATTAATAAGCCTTTACTCAAAGAGCACCAATGATCATTTTAGTATGATCATTTTAATTGGCAGATCAGGTTGACATGTCCGCACTAAATCGTCTCTAACTTTTGATTCAAAGCTCCAAATGACACGAATCAAATGCTCATGTTAACCTAGCTCAATTTTTTATATTGTGAAAAAATTTAAAACCGAAATAGCTATTACATAGCCCCAAGTAATCTAATCTATCACCATCTGCTTGATGTTATGCATTATGCTTCATTAATAAGCCTTTACTCAATTACCACCAATTATCAGCTTAGAATGATCATTTTAACTAGCCGGTCAACTTGATATTTCTTCATGAAATCTTCCATAACATTTAATTCAGAGGTCATAATGACATGAATCGAATGCCCACGTTAAGCTAACTCATTTTTCTATAGAGTGACAAAATTTAATACTGAAATAGCTACGACAAACATTCCAAGTAAGCTAATCTATCCCAACCAGCGTAGTACCATGCATTATGCCGGATTAATAAGCCTTTACTCAATGAGCACAAATTATCAGTTGAGAATGATCATTTTAACTCGCCGATTAACTTGACATGTCCACACAAAATTGTCTATAACTTCTGATTCAGAGCTCAGAAAAGACATGAATCCAACGCCCAGGTTAAGCTAGCTCAATTTTCTATATTGTGACAAAATTTAATACTGAAATAGCTACGACAACGCCTCCAAGCAATCGATTCTATCGCAAACTACTTGATGCCATGCATTATGCTTCTATAATAAGCCTTTACTCAATGAGCACCAATGATCAGTTTAGAATGATCATTATACCTGGCCAATCAACTTGACCATTCCACACGAAGTCGTCTGTAACTTTTGATTCAGAACTCAGAATGACACAAGTCAAACGCTCACGTTATGCTAGCTCAAATTTCTATATTGTGACAAAATTGAAGACTAAAATAGCTACGACAAAGCCTCCAAGTAATCAAATCTATCGCAAACTGCATGATGCCACACATTATGCTTCATTAGTAAGCCTTTACTCAATGAGCACCACTGATTAGATAAAAATGATCATTTTAACTTACCGATAAACTTGACATGTCCGCACTAAATTGTCTATAACTTTTGATTCAGAGCTCAGAATGACACAAATCAAATGCCCACGTTGAACTAGCTCAATTTTCAGTATTGTGTGAAAATTTAACACTTAAATAGCTTCAACAAAGCCTCCAAGTTGTTGAATCTATAACAAATTGTGTGATGCCATGTATTATGCTTCATTAATAAGCCTTTACTCAATGAGCACCAATGATCATTTTAGTATGATCATTTTAATTGGTAGATCAACTTGACATGTCCGCACTAATTCGTCTCTAACTTTTAATTCAAAGCTCCGAATGACACGAATCAAATGATCATGTTAAGATAGCTCAATTTATTATATTGTCAAAAAATTTAAAACCGAAATAGCTATTACATAGCCCCCAAGTAATCTAATCTATAACCATCTGCTTGATGTCATGCATTATGCTTCATTAATAAGCCTTTACTCAGTTACCACCAATTATCAGATTAGAATGATCATTTTAACTAGCCGATCAACTTGATATTTCTTCACGAAATCTTCCATAACATTTAATTCACAGGTCATAATGACATGAATCGAATGCCCACGTTAAGCTAGCTCATTTTTCTATAGTGTGACAAAATTTAATACTGAAATAGCTACGACAAACATTCCAAGTAAGCTAATCTATCCCAACCAGTGTGGTACCATGCATTATGCTGGATTAATAAGCCTTTACTCAATGAGCACAAATTATCAGTTGAGAATGATCATTTTAACTCGCCGATTAACTTGACATGTCCGCACAAATATTTCTGTAACTTCTGATTCAGAGCTCAAAAAGACATGAATCCAACGCCCAGGTTAAGCTAGCTCAATTTTTTATATTGTGACAAAATTTAAGACTGAAATAGCTACGACAACGCCTCCAAGCAATCGAGTCTATCCCAAACTGCTTGACGCCATGGATTATGCTTCTATAATAAGCCTTTACTCAATGGGCACCAATGATCAGTTTAGAATGATCATTACACCTAGCCGATCAACTTCACCATTCCACACTAAGTCGTTTGTAACTTTTTATTTAGAGCTCAGAATGACACAAATCAAACGCTAACGTTATGCTAGCTCAAATTTCTATAGTGTAAAAAAAATTAATACAGAAATAGCTACAACAGAGCTTCCAAGTTAGGGAAGCTATCGCAAACAGTGTGATGCCATGCATTATGCTTGATTAATAATCCTTTACTCAGTGAGCACCAATGATCATTTTAGTATGATCATTTAATTGGTAGATCAACTTGACATGTCCGCACTAAATCGTCTCTAACTTTTAATTCAAAGCTCCGAATGACACGAATCAAATGATCATGTTAAGATAGCTCAATTTTTTATATTGTCAAAAAATTTAAAACCGAAATAGCTATTACATAGCCCCCAAGTAATCTAATCTATAACCATCTGCTTGATGTCATGCATTATGCTTCATTAATAAGCCTTTACTCAGTTACCACCAATTATCAGATTAGAATGATCATTTTAACTAGCCGATCAACTTGATATTTCTTCACGAAATCTTCCATAACATTTAATTCACAGGTCATAATGACATGAATCGAATGCCCACGTTAAGCTAGCTCATTTTTCTATAGTGTGACAAAATTTAATACTGAAATAGCTACGACAAACATTCCAAGTAAGCTAATCTATCCCAACCAGTGTGGTACCATGCATTATGCTGGATTAATAAGCCTTTACTCAATGAGCACAAATTATCAGTTGAGAATGATCATTTTAACTCGCCGATTAACTTGACATGTCCGCACAAAATTTTCTGTAACTTCTGATTCAGAGCTCAGAAAGACATGAATCCAACGCCCAGGTTAAGCTAGCTCAATTTTTTATATTGTGACAAAATTTAAGACTGAAATAGCTACGACAACGCCTCCAAGCAATCGAGTCTATCCCAAACTGCTTGATGCCATGGATTATGCTTCTATAATAAGCCTTTACTCAATGGGCACCAATGATCAGTTTAGAATGATCATTACACCTAGCCGATCAACTTCACCATTCCACACTAAGTCGTCTGTAACTTTTTATTTAGAGCTCAGAATGACACAAATCAAACGCTAACGTTATGCTAGCTCAAATTTCTATAGTGTAAAAAAAATTAATACAAAAATAGCTACAACAGAGCTTCCAAGTTAGGGAAGCTATCGCAAACAGTGTGATGCCATGCATTATGCTTGATTAATAATCCTTTACTCAGTGAGCACCAATGATCAGTTTAAAATTATCATTTTAACTAGTCGATCAACTTGACATGTCGGGAAGAAATCGTCCTTAACTTCTTATTCAGAGCTCAGAATGACACAAATCCAACGCCCACATTATGCTAGCTCCATTTTCTATAGTGTAACAAATTTTAATACTGTAATAGCTACAACAAAGCTCCAAGTAAGCGAATCTATCCTAAACAGCCTGATGCCATGCATTATGCTTGATTAATAATCCTTTAGTCAATGAGCACCAATGATAAGTTTAGAATGATCATTTTAACTAGCCGATCAAATTGTCTTGTCGGCAAGAAATCATCCGTAATTCCGAATGATGCGAATCAAACATCCACGTTAAACTTTCTCAATTTTCTATATTGTGTGAAAATTAAAGACTGAAATACCTAGAACAAAGACTCCAACTACTTGAATCTATCACAAACAGTGTGATGTCATGCATTATGCTTCATTAATAAGCCTTGACTCAATGAGCACCAATGATCAGTTTAGAATTATCATTTTAATTGCCAGATCAACTGGACATGTCTGCACTAAATCATTTATAACTTTTGATTTAGAGCTTAGAATGACACGAACCCAATGCTCACGTTAAGCTAAAACAAATTGATATATTTTGAAAAAATTTAAGACTGAAATACCTATTACAAAGCTTCCATCTAATCCAAGCTATCACAATATGTTTGATGCCATGCAATATGTTTGATGCCATGTATTATGCATCAGTTTATAACGATCATTTTAACTGGCCGATCAAGTTGACATGTCGGCACGAAATCGTCCATAACTTTTGATTCAGAGCTCAGAATGACAAGAATCAAATGCCCACGTTAGACTACCTCAATTTTCTATACTATGTGAAAATTTAAGACTGAAATAGCTACAACAAAGCCTCCAAGTACTTGATCTATCGCAACTTGTCTGATGTCAAGCATATTGCTTCATTAATAAGCCTTTATTCAATGAGCCCAAATGATCAGTTTAGAATGATTATTTTAATTGGCAGATAACCTTGACATGTCTGTACTAAATCATCTATAACTTTTGATTCAGAGCTCAGAATGACACGAATCCATCGCTCACGTTAAGCTAACTCAATTTCCAATATTGTAAAAAAAATTAATACTGAAATAGCTACTACAAAGCCTCCAAGTAATCCAATGTATCACAATTTACTTGATGCCATGCATTATGCTTCATTAATAAGCCTTTACTCAATGAGCACCGATGATCAGTTTAGAATGATCATTTCAACTAGCCGTTCAACATGACATGTCTGCACGGAATCGTCTATAACTTTAATGCATAGCTCCGAATGACATGAATCAAATGCCACGTTAAGCTAGCTCATTTTTCTATAGTGTGACAAAATTTAAGACTTAAATAGCTACGACAAAGCTTCCAAGTAATCGAATCTATGGCAAACAGCGTGATGCCATGCATTATGTTGGATTAATAAGCGTTTACTCAATGAGCATAAATGATCAGTTGAGAATGATAATTTTACCTCGCCGATTAACTTGATATGTCCCCACAAAATCATCCGTAACTTCTGATTTAGTGCTCCGAATGACACAAATCCAACACCCGCATTAATCTAGCTCAATTTTCTATATTATGACAAAATTTAAGACTGAAATAGCTACAACAACACCTCCAAGTAATCGAATCTATCGCAAACTTCTTGATGACATGCAATATGCTTCGTTAACAAGCCTTTACTCAATGAGCACCCATGATTTGTTTAGAATGATCATTATAACTATCTGACCAACTGGACGTGTCCGCACTAAATTGTCGGTAACTATTGATTCAGAGCTCATAATGACATAAATCCAATGCCCACGTTATTCTAGCTCATTTTTCTATAGTGTAACAAAATTTCAGGCTGAAATAGCTACAACAAAGCTTCCAAGTAATCGAATCTATCGCAAACGGCGTGATGCCATGCGTTATGCTTGATTAATAAGCCTTTACTCAATGAGTACCAATGACCAGTTTAAAATGATCATTTTTACTGGTCGATCATCTTGACATGTCCGCACTAAATTATCTATAACTTTTGATTCAGATCAAAATGACACGAATCCAATGCCCACATTAAGGTAACTAATTTTCTATATTGTTAAAAAATTTAAGACTAAAATAGCTACGACAAAGCCTCGAAGTAATCCAATCTATCCCAAAATGATTGATGCCATGCATTATGCTTCATTAATAAGCTTTTACCCAATGAGCACCAATGATCGGTTTAGAATGATCATTTGAACCAGGCGATCAGCTTGACATGTCCGCATTAAATCATCTATAATTTTTGATTCAGAGCTAAAACTGACACGAATCCAAGCTCACGTTAAGCTATATCAATTTTCTATGTTGTGTGAAAATTTAAGACTGAAATAGCTACAATAAAGCTTCCAAGTACTTGAATCTATCGCAAACTGTGTAATGTAACGCATTATGCTTTATTAATAAGCCTTTAATCAATGAGCACTAATGATCAGTTTAGAATGATCATTTTAATTGGCAGATCAACTTGACATGTCCGCACTAAATAGTTTATAACTTTTGATTCAGAGCTATGAATGACACGAATACAACACCCACGTTAAACTACCTCAATTTTCTATATTGTGTGAAAAATTTAACACTGAAATAGCTACAAGAAAGCCTCCAAGTAATCCAATCTATCCCAAAATGAATGATGCCATGCATTATGCTTCATTAATAAGCTTTTACTCAATGAGCACCAATGATCAGTTTAGAATGATCATTTCAACTAGCTGGTCAACTTGACATATCCGCACCAAATCGTCTGTCACTTTTAATTCAGAACTCAGAATGACACGAATTGAATGCCCACGTTAAGCTAGCTCATTTTTCTATAGTGTGACAAAATTTAAAACTCAAATAGCTATGAAAAAGCTTCCAAGTAATTGAATCTATCGCAAACAGCGTGATGTCATGCATTATGCTTGATTAGTAGCCTTTACTCAATGAGCATCAATGATCAGTTTAGAATGATCATTTTAACTGGCCGATTCAGAGTTCAGAATGACATGAATCCAACGCACAGGTTAAGGTAGCTCAATTTTCTAGTTTGTGAAAAAATTTAAGACTGAAGTAGCTACGACAAAGCCTCCGATTAATCCAATCAATCGCAAACTGATTGATGCCATGCATTATGCTTCATTTATAAGGCTTTACTCAATGAGCACCAATGATTAGTCTAGAATGATCAATTTAACTAGTCGGTCAACGTGACATATCCACAGAAAATTGCCTTTAATTATTCATTCGGAGCTCAAAACGACACGAATCCAATGCCTGTGTTAAGCTCGCTCATTTTTCTATGGTGTGACAAATTTTAAGACTAAAATAACCTGACAAAGCTTTCAAGTAATCGAATCTTTTGAAAACAGGGTGATGCCATGCATTATGCTCGGTTAATAAGCCTTTACTCAATGAGCACCAATGATCACTTTAGAATGATCATTTTAACTGGTCGATCAACTTGACATGGCCGCACTAAATCGTCTATAACTTTTGATTCAGAATTCAGAATGACACGAATCCAACGCCAACATTAAGGTAGCTCAATTTTCTATATTATGAGAAAATTTAAGACTGAAATAGCTATGACAAAGCCTCTAAGTAATCCAATCTATCGCAAACTGTTTGATGCCAAGAATTATGCTTCATTAATAAGCTTTATTCAATGAGCACCAATGATCGGTTTAGAATGATCATTTTAACTAGTTGATCAGCTTGACATGTCCGCACTAAATCGTCTATAACTTTTAATTCAGAGCTAAGAATGACACAAACGCCCACATTAAACTACCTCAATAATCTGTATTATTTAAAGATTTATGACTTAAATAGCTACAACAAAGCCTCCAAGTACTTGAATCTATCGTAAACTGTGTGATGTCACGTATTATGATTCATTAATAAGTCTTTACTCAACGAACACCAGTGATCAGTTTACAATGATCATTTTTATTGACATATCAACTTGGCATCTCCGCACTAAATCGTCTATAACTTTTGATTCAGAGCTACAAATGACACGAATCCAACGCCCACGTTAAACTACCTCAATTTTCTATATTGTGTGAAAATTTAAGACTGAAATAGCTACGAAAAAACTTCCAAAGATTTGAATCTATCGCAAACTATGTGATGTCACGCATTATACTTCATTAATAAGCCTTTACTCAATGAGCACCAATCATCAGTTTAGAATGATCATTTTAAATGGCAGATTAGCTTGACAAGTCCGCACTAAATCGTCTACAACTTTTGATTCAGAGCTCAGAATGACACGAAGAATCCAATGCTCACGTAAAGCTTACTAAATTTCCAATATTGTGAAAAAATTAAGACTGGAATAGCTATTACAAAGAGTCCAAGTAATCCAATCTATCACAATCTGCTTGATGACATGCATTATGCTTCACTAATAACCCTTTACTCAATGAGCACCAATTATCAGTTTGGAATGATCATTTCAACTAGCCGGTCAACTTGACATGTCCGCACCAAATCGTCTGTAACTTTTAATTCAAAGCTAAGAATGACACGAATCAAATGCCCACGTTAATCTAGCTCATATTTCTATATTGTGACAAAATTTAAGACAGAAATAGCTATGACAAAGCTTCCAAGTAATCAAATCTACGGCAAACAGCGTGACACCATGCATTATGCTTGATTAATAAGCCTTTACTCAGTGAGCACCAATGATCAGTTTAGAATAATCATTTAACTGACCGATCAGCTTGACATGTCCACACTAAATCATCAATAACTTTCGATTCAGAGTTTAGAATGACACGAATCCAATGCCCAGATTAAGGTAGCTCAATTTGGTAGCGTGTGAAAAAATTTAAGACTGAAATAGCTACAACAAAGCCTCCAACTAATCCAATCTGATGCAAACTGCTTGATGCCATGCATTATGCTTCATTCATAAGCCGTTACTCAATGAGCATCAATGCTTAGTTTACAATGATCATTTTAACTAGTCGGCCAACTTGACATGTCCGCACGAAATCACCCCTAATTATTGATTCAGTGCTCGGAATGACACGCCCCGACCCACGTTAAGCTTGCTCAATTTTATATAGTAAGACAAATTTTAAGACTGATATAGCCAAGACAAAGCTTCCAATTAATCAAATCTATCGCAAACAGGGTGATGCCATGCATTATGTTTGATTACTCAATGACCACCAATCATCAATTTAGAATGATCATTTTAACTGGCCGATCATCTTGACATGTCCGCACTAAATCGCGTATAACTTTTAATTCAGAATTCTGAATGACACGAATTCAACGTCCACATTAAGGTAGGTCAATTTTCTATATTGTGAAAAAATTTAAGACTAAAATAGCTACGAAAAAGACTCAAAGTTATCCAATCTATTGTAAACTGCTTAATGCCATGCATTATGCTTCATTAGTAAGCTTTTACTCAATGAGCATCAATGATTAGTTTAGAATGATCATTTTAATTGGCAGATCAAGTTGACATGTCCGCACTAAATCGTCTATAACTTTTGATTCATAGCTCAGAACGACACGAATCGAACGCTCACGTTAAGCTAGCTCAATTTTCTATTTTGTGAAAAACTTTAAGATTGAAATAGCTATTACAAAGCACTTAAGTAATCCAATCTATCACAATCTACTTGATGCCATGGATTATGCTTTATTAATAAGCCTTTACTCAATGAGCACCAATGATCAATTTATAATGATCATTTCAACTAGCCGGTTAACTTGACATGTCCACAAAAAATCGTCCATAACTTTTAATTAAGATCTCAGAATGACACGAAACGAATGCCCACGTTAAGCTAGCTCATGTTTCTATACTCTGACAAAATTTAAGGCTGAAATAGCTACAACAAAGCTTCCAAAAAATAAAATCTATCGCAAATAACGTGATGCCATGCATTATGCTGGATTAATAAGCCTTTACTCAATAAGCACAAATGATCAGTTGAGAATGATCATATTAACTCGCCGATTAACTTGACATGTCCGCACAAAATTCTCTGTAACTTTTGATTAAGAGCTCAGAATGACATGAATCCAACACCCACATTACGGTAGCTCAATTTTCTATGTTGTAAAAAAAGTTAAGACAGAAATAGCTACAATAAAGCCTCTACATAATCCAATTTATCGCAAACTGCTTGATGCCATGCATTATGCTTCATTAATAAGCATTTACTCCATGAGCACCAATGATTAGTTTAGAATGATCATTTTAACTAGTTGGTCAACTTGACATGTCCGTACGAAATCACCCAAAACTATTGATTCAGTGCTCAAAATGACACGAATCCAATGCCCACATTAAGCTCGTTCAATTTTCTATAATGTGACAAAATTTAAAACTGAATTTGTATGACAAAACTTCCAAGTAATCAAATCTGTGGAAAACAGGGTGATGCCATGCATTATGCTTGATTAATAAGCCTTTACTCAATGACCACCAATGATCAGCTTAGAATGATCATTTTAACTGGCCGATCAATTTGACATGTCCGCACTAAATTTTCCGTAACTTTTGATTTAGAGTTCAGAATGACACGAATCCAACACCCATGTTAAGCTACTTCAATATTCTATATTGTGACAAAATGTAAGACCGAAATAGCTACGACAAAGCCTCCAAGTAATCCATATTTGCCAAACTGGGTGATGTAATACACTATGCTTCATTTGTAAACCTTTGCTCAATGAGCACTAATGATCAGTTTAGAATGATCATTTTAACTAGATGATCAACTTGACATGTACGCACTAAATCCTTTGTAACATTTGATCTAGAGATCAAAAAGACTTGAATCCAACGACCACGTTAATCTAGCTCAATTTTTTATATTGTGACAAATTTTAATACCAAAATAGCTATGGCAAATCCTCAAAGTAATCCAATAATTTCATGCATTATATGCTTCGTTTATAAGCCTTTACTCAAGGAGCTCCAATGATCTGTTTAGAATTATCTTTTTAACTGCCCGGTAAACTTGACATGTCTACACTAAATCGTCCATAACTTTTGATTTAGTGGTCAGAATGACACGAATCCAAAGCCCACGTTAAACTAGCTCAATTTTCTATAGTGTCACACAAAATTTAAGACAGAAGCAGCTATGACAAAGCCTCAAAGTATTCCTATATATCCCAAACTACATGATATCATGCATTATGCTTCATTTGTAAATCTTTGCTCAATGAGCACCAATGATCAGTGTAGAATGATCATTTTATCTGGTTTATCAACTTGACTTGTCCAGATTAAATCGTCTTTAACATTTGTGTTAGACCTAAAAATGACATGAATCCAACGCCCACATTAATCTAGCTCAATTTTTAATATTGACAACATTTGATACTGATAGAGCTACGACAAAGCCTCCAATTAATCCAATATGTCCCAAACTGCGTGATGCCATGCATTATGCTTCATTTATAAGCCTTTATAAAAGAGCTCAAAATGACATGAATCTAACACCAACGTTAATCTAGCTCAATTTTCAATATTGTGACAACATTTGAGACTAAAAGAGCTATGACAAAACCACCAAGAAATCCAATGTATCCCAAACTGCGTGATCCCATGCATTCTGTTTCATTATTAAGCCTTTACTCAAGAAGCACCAATGATCAGTTTAGAATTATCATTTTAAGTGGCCGAGCAACTTGACATGTCCGCACAAAATCGCCCGAAACTTTTGCTTTAGAGTTCCGAATGACACGAATCCAATGCCTACGTTAATATAGCTCAATTTGCAATATTGTGATTTAAGTTTAAGACCGAAATAGCTTCCAAGTAGTCCAATCAATCCCAAACTGTGTGATGCCATGCATTATGCTTCATTTGTAAACCTTTGCTCAATGAGCGACAATGATAAGTTTAGAATGATCATTTGAACTAGCTGATCAACTTGAGATGTCTGCATTAAGTCGTCTTTCACATTTGATTTAGAGCTCAAAATGACATGAATCCAATGCCCAGGCTTATCTAGCTCAATTTTCATCATTGTGACAACAATTGAGACTGAAAGAGCTACGACAAAGCCTACAAGTAATCCAATGTATCATAAACTGCGTGATGCCATGCATTATACTTCATTTATAAGCCTTTAGTCAAGGAGCACCAATGGCAAGCTTAGAATGATCATTTTAATAGGCCGATCAACTTGACATGTCTGCACTATATTGTCCGTAACATTTCATTTAAAGTTTAGAATGACACGAATCCAACGACCACGTAAAGCTAGCTCAATCTTTTATACCGTGAAAAAATTTAATACTGAAATAGTTAAGACAAAGCCACCAACTAATCCAATCTCTCCCAAACTGGGTGATGCCATGCATTATGCTTCATTTGTAAACCTTTGCTCAATAGCACCAATGATCAGTTTAGAATGATCGTTTTAACTAGATTATTAACTTGACATGTTGCACTAAATCGCCTTTTACATTTTATTTAGTGCTCAAAGAGACATGAATCCAATGTTCACGTTAATCTAGCTCAAATTTCAATATTGTGACAACATTTGAGCCTGAAAGAGCTATGACAAAGCCATCAAGTAATCAAATCTATTCAAAACTACTTGATGACAAGCATTATGCTTCATTTGTAAAGCTTTTCACAATAAGCACCAATGATCAGTTTAGAATGATCATTTTAACTAGCTAATTAACCATACATGTCTGGACTAAATCGTCTTTAATATCTGTGATTTAGAGCTAAAACTGACATGAATCCAACGCCCACGTTAATCTACCTCAATTTTCAATATTGTGATAACATTTGAGGCTTAAAGAGCTACTACAAAGCCTCCAAGTGATCCAATGTATCCCAACTGCGTGATGCCATGCATTACGCTTTATTTATAAGCCTTTACACAAGGAGCACCAATGATCAGCTTAGAATTATCATTTAACAGGCGGATCAACTTGACATGTACGCACTAACGTCCAAAACTATTGATTTAGAGTTCCGAACAACACGAATCCAACGACCACGTTAAACTAGCTCAATTGTCTATATTGTGATTAAATTTAAGCCCCAAATAGCTATGCCAAAGCCTCCCAGTAATCCAACCTATCCCAAGCTGCTGGATGTCATGAATTAAGCTTAATCTGTAAGCCTTTGCTCAGTGAGCACCTATGATCAGTTTAAAATGATCATTATAACTAGCTGATCAACTTGACATGTCCGGACTAAATCGTCCTTAACATTTGACTTAGAGCTCTGAATGACATGAATCCAATGCCCACGTTAATCTAGCTCAATTTTCAATATAGTGACAATATTTGAGACTGAAAGAGCTACAACAAAGCCTCCAAGTTATCCAATCTATTGCTAACTGTTTGATGCCATGAATTATGATTCATTAATAAGCTTTTAATCAATGATCTTCAATGATTAGTTTAGAGTGATCATTTTAATTGGCTGATCAAGTTGACATGTCTGCACTAAATCGTATATGACTTTTGAGTCAGAGCTTAGAATGACACGAATCCAACGCTCACGTTAAGCTAGCTCAATTTTCTAAATTTTGAAAAACTTTAAGACTGAAATAGCTGTTACAAAGCTCTTAAGTAATCCAATCTATCACAATCTGCTTGATGTCATGCATTATGCTCGATTAATAAGCCTTTACTCAATGAGCACCAACGATCACTTTAGAATGATCATTTTATCTGGCCGATCAACTTGACATGGCCGCACTAAATCGTCTATAACTTTTGATTCAGAATTCAGAATAACACGAATCCAACCCCAACATTAAGGTAGCTCAATTTTCTATATTATGAGAAAATATAAGACTGAAATAGCTATGACAAAGCCTCTAAGTAATCCAATCTATCGCAAACTGCTTGATGCCAAGCATTATGCTTCATCAATAAGCTTTTACTCAATGAGCACCAATGATCGGCTAAGAATGATCATTTTAACTAGTCGATCAGTTTGACATGTCCGCACTAAATCGTCTATAACTTTTGATTCAGAGATAAGAATGACACAAACGCCCACATTAAACTACTTCCATTTTCTGTATTATGTAAAAATTTAAGACTTAAATAGCTACAACAAAGCCTCCAAGTACTTGAATCTATCGTAAACTGTGTGATGTCACGCATTATGCTTCATTAATAAGTCTTATTCAACGAACACCAATGATCAGTTTTCAATATTTTGACAATATTTTCAATATTTTGACAATGTTTGAGACTGAAAAAGCTAGGATAAAGTAACCAAGTAATCCAATGTCTCCCAAACTGCGTGATGCCATGCATCATGCTTCATTTATAAGCCCTTACTCAAGGAGCACCAATGATCAGTTTAGAATGATCATTTTAACCGGATGATCAACTTAAAATGTCCACATTAAATCATCTAAATTTTTTGATTTAGAGTTCATAATGACATGAATCCAACGCCCACGTTAAACTAGCTCAATATTCTATATTGTGACAAAATTTAAGGCCGAAAAAGCTACCACAAAGCCTACAAGTAATCCAATCTATCCCAAACTGCGTGTTGTCATTCATTATGTTTCATTTGTAAACCATTGCTCAATGAGCACCAATGATCAGTTTAGAATGAGCATTTTAACTAGCTGATCAACTTAACATGTCCGCACTACATTGTTTTTAACATTTGATTTAAAGCTCAAAATGACATGAATCCAACACCCCATTAATCTAACTCAATTTTCAATATTGTGACAACATTTGAGACTGAAAGAGCTACGACAAAGCCTCCAAGTAATCCAATGCTTTATGCTTCATTTGTAAACCTTTTATCAGTGAGCACCAATGTTCAGTTTGGAATCATTATTTTAACTACCTGATCAACTTGACATCTATGGATTAAATCGTCTATAAAATTTCATTTAGAACTCAAAATTACATGAATTCAATGCCCACGTTAATCGAGCTCAATTTTCAATATTTATACAACCTTTGAGACTTAAAGAGCTAAGACAAAGCCTTCAAGGAATCCAAAGTACCCCAAACTGCATGATGCCATGCAATATGCTTCATTTATAAGTATTTATTCAAGGAGCACCAGTGATCAATATAGAATAATCATTTAACTGGCCGATAACCTTGACATGTCTGCACTTAATCGGCCGAAACTTTTGATGTAGAGTTCATAATGACACGAATCAGACGCCTACGTTAAGCTAGCTAAATTTTCTATATTGTGATTAAATTTAAGACCCAAATAGCTACGACAAAGCTTCCATGTAATCCAATCTATCTCAAACTGCTGGATGCCAAACATTATGCTTCATTTGTAAACCTTTGCTCAATTTGCACCAATGATCAGTTTAGAACGATAATTTTAAGTAGCTGATCAACTTGACATGTTTGGAATAAATCATCTTTAACATTTGAGTTGGAGCTCAAAATGACATTAATCCAACACCCACATTAATCTAGCTCTATTCCCGGTATTGTGACAACATTTAAGACTGAAAGAGCTACAACTAAGCCACCAAGTAATCCAATGTATCCCAAACTGCGTGATTCCATGCATTATGCTTCATTTATAAGCCTTACTCAAGGGGAACCATTGATCAGTTTAAAATTATCATTTAACTGGCCGGTAACCTTGACAAGCCTGCATTAAATCAACTTAAACTTTTGATTTAAAGTTTAGAATGACATGAATCCAACGCCCATGTTAAGCTTGTTGAATATTCTATATTGTGACAAAATTTATGGCTGAAATGGCTACGAAAAAGCCTCCAAGTAATCCAATCTATCCAAAATTGGGTGATGCCATGCATTATACTTCATTTATAAACCATTGCTCAGTGAGCCCCAATAATTAGTTTAGAATGAGCAGTTTAACTAGCTGATCAACTTCACATGTCCACACTAAATTCTCTCTAACATTTGATTTACAGCCCAAAATGACATGATTCCAATGCCCACGTTACTCTAGCTCAATTTTCAATATTGTGACAGCATTTGAGACTAAAAGAGCTACAAAAAAGCCTCCAAGTGATCTAATCTATCCCAAACTGTGTGATGCCACACATTATGCTTCATTTTTAAACCATTTCTCTTTGAGCACCAATTATCAATTTAGAATATTCATTTTAACTAGCTGATCAACTTGACATGTCTAGACTAAATTGTCTTTAATATTTGATTTAGAGCTCAAAATGACATGAATCCAACACCCACATTAATCTAGCTCAATTTTAGTTATTGTGAAAACATATGAGAATGAAAGAGCTCTCACAAAGCCTCCAATTAATCCAATGAATCCCAAACTGCGTGATGTCATGAATTATGCTTCATTTATAAGCCTTTACTCAAGGAGCACCAATGATCAGTTTAGAAATATCATTTAACTGGCTGATCAATTGGACATGTCCTCACTAAATCGTCCAAAATGTTTGATTTAGAGTTCAGAATGACACATATCTAATGCCCACGTTAAGATAGCTAAACGTTCTATATTGTGACAAACTTTATGGCCAAAATAGCTACCACAAATCCTCCAAGTAATCCAATCTATCCCAAACTGCGTGTTGTCATGCATTATACTTCATTTGTAAACCTTTGCTCAATGAGCACCAATGATCAGTTTAGAATGAGCATTTTAACTAGCTGATCAACTTCATTAGTCCGCACTAAATTTTCTTTAACATTTTATTTAGAGCTCAAAATGACATGAATCCAACACACCGTTATCCTATCTCAATTTTCATTATTGTGACAACATTTGAAACTAAATGAGGTACGACAATGTCTCCAAGTAATCTAATCTATCCCAAACTACGTGATGCCATGCATTATGCTTCATTTTAAAACATTTTTTCTTTGAGCACCAATGATCAATTTAGAATAATCATTTTGACAATCTGATCAACTTGACATGTCCAAATTAAATTGTCTTTAATATTTGATTTAAAGCTCAAAATGACATGAATCCAACACCCACTTTAATCTAGCTCAATTTTAATCATTGTGACTACATATGAGACTGAAAGAGCTCTAACAAAGCCTCCAATAATCAAGTTTATCCTAACCTAGGTGATGTCATGCATTATGCTTCATTTATAAGGCTTTACTTAAGGAGCACCAATGATCAGTTTAGAATTATCATTTAACAGGCCAATCAACATGACATGTCCGCACTAAATCATCCAAAACTTTAGATTTAGAGTTCAGAATGACACGAATCTAATGCCCACGTTAAGCTAGCTCAATTTTCTATATTCTAATTAAATATAAGACCCAAATAGCTACGACAAAGCCTCATAATAATCCAATTTATACAAAACTGCTGGATACAATGCATTATGTTTCATTTTTAAACCTTTGCTCAATGAGAGCCAATGATCAGTTTAGAATGATCATTTTAACTAGCTGATCGACTTGACATGTCTGGACTAAATCGTCTTTAACATATGATTTGGGGCTCAAAAAGACATGAATCCAAGTCTCACATTAATCCAGCTAAATTTTCAATATTGTGACAACATTTGAGACTCAAAGAGCTAGGACAAAGCCTACACGCAATCCAATATCTCCCAAACTGCGTGATGCCATTCATTATGCTTCATTTACAAGTGCTAACTCAAGGAGCACCAATTATCAGTTCATAATGATCATTTTAACCGGCCGATCAACTTAAAATGTCCGCATTAAATCGTCCAACACTTTTGATTTAGAGTTCATAATGACACGAATCCAATGGCCACGATAAGCTAGCTCAATATTCTATATTGTGACAAAATTTATGGCCGAAATAGCTACGACAAAGTTTAAAGGTAATCCAATATATCCTCAACTGCATGATGCCATGCATTATGCTTCAATTAAGCCTTTAATCAAGGAGAACCAATGATCACTTTAGAATGATCATTTTAACTGGACGATCAAATTGACATGTCCGAACTAAATCGTGTGAAACTTTTGATTTAGAGTACAAAGTGACACGAATCCAACGCCCACGTTAAGCTAGCTCAATATTCTATATTGTGACAAAATTTATGGCCAAAATAGCTACAACAGAGCCTCCAAGTAATCCAATGTATCCTAAACTGCGTGATGCCATGCATTATACTTCATTTATAAGCCTTTACTCAAGGAGCACCAATAATCAGTTTGGAATGATTATTTTAACTACCCGATCAACTTGACATATCCGCACTAAATCGTCCGTAACTTTTGATTTAGAGTTCAGAATGACACTATTCCAATCCCAATTATATATATTATGACAAAATTTTCAACTGAAATAGCTACGACAAAGCATCCAAGTAATCCAATGTATTCGAAACTGCGTTATACCATGCATTACGCTTCATATATAAGCCTTTACTCAAGTAGCACCAATGATCAGTTTAGAATGACCATTTTAACTAGACGATCAACTTGACATGTATGCACTAAATCATTCATAACTTTTGATTTAGAGTTCAGAATGACACGAATCCAACGCCAACGTTAAGCAAGCTCAGTTTTCTGTATTGTTGTAAAATTTAAGACCAAAACAGCAATGACAAAGCCTCCAAGTTATCCAATGTATCCCAAACTATTTCTTGCGATGCATTATGCTTCATGTATAAGCCTTTACTCATGGAGCACCAATGATCAGTTTAGAATTATCATTTTAACTGGCCGATCAACTTGACATTTACACACTAAATCGTCCGTAATTTTTGATTTATAGTTCAGAATAATACGAATCCAATGCCCACGTTAAGCTAGCTCAATTTTTTATATTCTGACAAAATGTAAGATTGAAATAGCTATGACAAAGCTGCCAAGTAATCCAATGTATCCTAAACTGCGTGATGCCATGCTCTATGCTCGGTTTATATGCCTTTACTCAGTGAGCACCAATGATCAGTCTATAATGATCATTTTAACTAGCTGATCAACTTGACATGCCCGCACTAAATCGTCAGTAAGTTTTTTTATAGTTCAAAATGACACGAATCCGATGCCCACGTTAAGCTAGCTCAATTTTCTATATTTTGACAAAATTTAAGATCAAAATAGCTAGGAAAAAGCTTCCAAGTAATCTAATCTATCCCAAACTGCGTGATGCCATGCATTATGCTTTGTTTATACGCCTTTACTCAATGAGCGCCAATGACCAGTTTAGAATGATCATTTTAACTAGCTAATAACCTTGACACATCCGCACTAAATCGTTTTTAACTTTTTATTTAGAGCTCAAAATGACATGAATCCAACGCCCACGTTAAGCCTGCACAATTTTCCATATTGTGACACCATTTGAGACTGAAAGAGCTACGACAAAGTCTCCAAGTAATCCAATGTGTATTAAACTGCGTGAAACCATGCATTATGCTTATTTTATAAGTATTTTCTAAAGGATCACCAATGATCAATTTAGAATTATCATTTCAACTGGCCGTTCAACTTGACATGTATGCACTTTATCATCCGTAACTTTTGATTTAGAATTCACAATGACATGAATCCCATTCAGCTAGCTCAAATTACTATATTGTGACAACATTTCAGACTGAAAGAGATACCACAAAGCCTTCAAATAATGCAATGTATCCCAAACTACGTGATGCCATGCATTATGCTTCATTTATAAGCCTTTACTCAAGGAGAACCAATGATCATTTTTGAATGATCATTTTAACTGGCAGATCAACTTAAAGTAACTACGACAAAGCTTCCAAGTAATCTAATGTATCTAAAACTCCTGATGCCATGCATTATGCTTCATTTATAAACTTTTACTAAAGGAGCACCAATGATCAGTTTAGAATAATCATTTTAAGTGGCCGATCAACTTGACATATCCGCATTAAATCATCCGTAATTTTTTATTTATAGTTCAGAATTCAACGAATCCAATGCCCACGTTAAGGTAGCTCAATTTTCTATATATTCTGACAAAATGTAAGACTGAAATAGCTATGACAAAGCTTCCATGTAATCCAATGTATCCTAAACTGCGTCATAACATGGATTATGCTTTTTTGTTATACACCTTTACTCAGTGAGCACCAATGATCAGTTTAGAATGATCATTTTGACAAGCTGATCAACTTGCCATGCCGCACTAAATCATCTGTAATTTTTGATTTATAGTTCAAAATGACACGAAAAGTTTTGATTTATAGTTCAAAATGACACGAATCCAACGCCCACATTAATCTAGCTCAATTTTCTATACTCTGACCAAATTTAAGATTGAAATAGCTACGATAAAGCTTCCAAGTAATCCATCTATCCCAAACTGCCTGATGCCATGCATTATACTTTGTTTATACGCCTTTATTCAATGAGCAGCAATGATCAGTTTAGAATGATCATTTTAACTAGCTGATCAACTTGACATATCCACACTAAATCGTCTTTAACTTTTGATTTAGAGCTCAAAATGACATGAAACCAATGCCCACGTTAAACTAGCACCATTTTCCATATCGTGACAACATTTGAGACAAAGCCTCCAAGTAATCAAATGTGTATTAAACTGCATGATACCATGCATTATGCTTATTTTATAAGTACATACTCAAGGAGCACCAATGATCAGTTTAGAATGATCATTTTAACTGGCCGATCAACTGTACATTTCCACACTAAGTCGTCCTTAACTTTTTATTTAGAGTTCAGAATTACACTAATCCAACGCCCACGTTAAGCTATCTCAACTTTCTATATTGTGACAAAATGTAAGATCGAAAAAGCTATGGAAAAGATTCCAAGTAATTCAATCTATCCCCAACTGCCTGATGCCATGCATTATCCTTCATTTATATGCCTTCACTCAATGAGCACCAATGATCAGTTTAGAATGATCATTTTAACTAACTGATCAACTAGACATGTCCGCACTATAACTTATTTAACTTTTGATTTAGAGCTCAAAACGACATGAATCCAACGCTCACATTAAGCTAGCTCAATTCTCCATATTGTGACAATGTTTGAGACTGAATGAGGTACGACAAAGCCTCCAAGTAATCCAATGTGTACCAAACTGCGTGATGTCATGCATTATGCATATTTTATAAGTCTTTTCTTAAGAAGCAACAATGATCAGTTTAGAATGTTCATTTCCAGTGGCCGTTGAACATCACATTTACGCACTTAATCCTTGGTAACTTTTGATTTATAGTTCAGAATGACACGAATCCACGTTAAACTGCCTCAATTTTCTATATTATGACAACATTTGAGAGTGAAAGAGCTACCACAAAGCTTTCAAGCAATCCAATGTATCCCAAACTGCGTGATGCATGCATTATGCTTCATTCATAAGCCTTTACTCAAGGACCACCAATGATCAGTTTAGAATGATCATTTTAACTTGCCGATCAACTTTACATGTCCGCACTAAGTCGTCCTTAACTTTTCATTTAGAGTTCAGAATGACACTAATCCAACGCCCACGTTATGCTATCTCAACTTTCTATATTGTGACAAAATCTAAGAACGAAAAAGCTATGGAAAAGATTCCAAGTACTCCAATCTATCCCTAACTGCCTGATGCCATGCATTATGCTTCATTTATATGCCTGTACTCAATGAGCACCAATGATCAGTTTAGAATGATCATTTTAACAAACTGATCAACTAGACATGTCCGCACTATATCTTCTTTAACTTTTGATTTAGAGCTCAAAACGACATGAATCCAACGCCCACATTAAGCTAGCTCAATTCTCCATATTGTGACAATGTTTGAGACTGAATGAGGTATGAAAAAGCCACCAAGTAATCCAATGAGTACCAAACTGCGTGATGCCATGCGTTATGCATATTTTATCAGTCTTTACTCAAGAAGCAACAATGATCAGTTTAGAATGATCATTTTCACTGCCCGTTCAACTTTACATGTACGCACTTAATCATTCGTAACTTTTGATATAGAGTTCAGAATGACACGAATCCACGTTAAGCTTCCTCAATTTTCTATATTATGACAACATTTGAGAGTGAAAGAAGATACAAAAAATCCTTCAAGTAATCCAATGTATCCCAAACTGCGTGATACCATGCATTATGCTTCATTTATAAGCCTTTACTCAAGGAGCACCAATGATCAGTTTAGAATGATCATTTTAAATGGCCGATCAACTTGACATGTCCCCACTAAATAGTCTGTAACTTTTGATTTAAAGTTCAGAATGACAGTAGTCAAACGCCCACGTTAAGTGATGGGGACATCAGATCGTATGGCCGGCCAGGAGACCAGACTGGCCGACCAGAGAGCTTGCCCAAGACAGCTGGGCCATTTGGCGCGCCTGCCGGCCCAAGCAGTACCGCCGGGCATACGACCAACCGTGCCGGACCGATAAATCTTTCCGGCGGAGAGGTACAAACCTCCGGCCAAACTGGTGGCGACGTGGATGACACCGCCGGCCCAATTTGTGACATCACCGGCTCCAGGATCAACTTGGCCGGCTCCGATGGCATTTCGGCCAGTACCTCACACAGTCCAGCCGGTACAGCCGATCCAGCCGATTGCACCACCATTTCAACACACAAAGAGACTGGGACCAGATAAGCTACCAGCTTCAAGACATATATCTAGAGGAAGTTTCTACACCAGTGGTTCCACCAGGAGCAATGACAAGGAGCAAATCAAGGGCACTCTTCCACAAGTTCAGCTTGTGGGCCGACAAGCTGCTAGAAGATGATCGACAAGGAACATTTGGCCAAGAGTGCAAAGTGGAGTCCAAAGGCTTCTCAACAATGCAAGGTACTTCAGAGACTTGGGCTTTAGTTGCAAGAGAGGTCAGAGCCCAAAGATTCGTATCCCTACTCCAAGTCGAAGACTAGGAGCTAGGCGCGTGCATCCCACAAGGACGGCCACCTTCCATTTCTTGGCCGATAGGTAAGAATGGTAAGTTTTCATATTATATACTTGCCGTTTCTGTTTTGCAGGGTAGGATTTAGAATATTTACATTTTTGAGTCAAAGACATTTTAGGTAGAAGTCCTTTTCGGTTATACAATTTTGTAAGTTTTCCATTTGTGCACTTTTGTAAGTTTTCCATTTTCTTCTTTGAATCGACCCTAGAAGGTCAAGCTGTCGAGCATATTAATAAGGCTCTTTCCAGCATTGTAGTTCGACAACCTTTTTAATAATTAATAAAGATCGAATTTTCTTTCTACAAGTTATTCTCTCAAGAGACTTGTGCGCATAGAACCTAGTTGAGACCAACCCTCCTAGCTCTAAGTTTGTGATTAATCACGAGGTTCATCACCCCTCGTGTGGTTCACTTCACCCTTCCATCCATTACCAAACAGAAACCCCCTATCCAAAAGCTTAAAGTTGAGTTTCTCACCTAAACTTCTCCAAACAGCCCACGCGCGTACAGCCTTGAATCGAGGCTTGTATAATTTTGGTATCAGAGCTTAACGCTCCTAAACCAGGTTGTTTCTATCCTTTATTTAGTTTTTTTTCCTGTTTTTTCATTAATTTAAGTCGCATTCAAGAAAAAAAAAAATTTTTTAAAAAAATAACATCAAACTCAAACCGAGTGCATCTAGCTCCTACGTGCATCACTAGGGTTTAGATTCATTCTTGCATTGCAATGTTCATCTTTCCTTTTTGTTTAAAGCATATTTCCATTATTATAAAATTAAATTAAAAAGCAAAACAAAAAAAATAGAAAAGACACGTAAAGAAATCGACCAAAAAACAACTAGAGTTGTAGGAAGTTTCCATTTTTTTCAACTTTTCCATTTTTTCATATTTTCTTTTTTCCCAGTTTTTCCTTTTTGGAAATTTTCGAATTCTTCTATAAAGAGAAAACCCTTCTAATCGACATAGGAGCAAATTAACTTGTGTTTCTTTCTTCTAGCACAACGGCAGAAGGAAATCAGGATGCAGCCGAGGCCATGATGGCCATGTTCACCACCCTCCAAACACAACTCGCATCCATCGGCAAGAGGTTGGAGTGCGTGGAGAGGCCGGTGAGACTCCAGGCCATAAGGTACGTGAGGGCTGAACAAGACCGTGCCGAGGGTCCTGAACACCCTAGGACACGGCACGAACAGGAGGAGCCTCAACCGGTTGAAAATGAAGACACGCAGCCTCACGGCTATCATTCTAGACCGAGAGGACCTCCATGGTAACCAGAGGCAGAAGGCGATGGCTTCGAGCCATATGGTCATCACCAGAGACCAAGAATGCCTCCTAGACATCATGAGGATGGAGATGAATACACCTACAACCGGGTAACTCATCCTGATGTTAAATTAACACATCCTAGTTTTGCAGGAAAAGTAGACCCCAAAGCCTATCTAGATTGGAAGGGGAGGATGGATCACATCTTCGATCACTACAGCCAACCAGGCCCTAGGAGAGTTTCCATGGCAGTAGCACAACTCATGGATAATGCCCTCATCTGGTGGGATCGTGAGGTTTCTGACCGAAGGAGGTAAAGATCGAGGCCCATAGACTCATGGGTCGACATGAAAGATCTCATGAGACAAAGGTTTGTTCCACCTTATTTCCATAGAGATTTGCAACGACGTTTTCGTACTCTTAAGCAGGGCACCAGATCAGTAGAGGAGTACTATGAAGAGTTTGAGAGGCTAAGTAACAGGCTGGAGCTCAATGACGATGAAGAGGCATTGATGGCACAATTCTTGGATGGACTGCAAGAGAGAATCAGCCGCAAGGTGGAGAGGCAAATCTACAATGACTTTAAAGACTTGTTCCACCTATCTGTCCAGGATGAGCAGCACATCAGGCGTAAGAGCCAAGACATCCGCAGCAAGCCTAAGACGCCTTGGGCACCAAGCAACAGCCCCAAGCCCGTAGACAAAGGCAAGAGCATAGAGATCGAATCACAGTTCAAGAGCAAGCCTCCTGAGCAAACCCGTGACCAGAGAGAGCCTAGTAAGTCTTCTAACCCTCAGAGATAACGTGACATCACTTGTTTTAAGTGTAGGGGTCGCGGCCACAACTCAAGGGAGTGGCCAAACAACCGTGTCATGGTGATCACGGAAGCTGGAGAGTATGAGTCTCAAGACGAAGAAGACTATGAACCAAAAGGAGAATACGGTGAGATTGAGTACCCTGATGTGGGGGAAGTGCTGGTTACTAGATGCATTCTCAGTGCAATGGTGGATCCCTCAGAGACCATTCAGAGGGAGAACATCTTCCACAGCCGGTACACCATCAAGGGCAAGGTATGTAACCTCATAATAGATGGTGGTTCTTGCACTAACGTTGCTAGTGCATACATGGTTGATAAGCTAGGTCTAGAGAAGACAAGGCACCCTCGACCATATAGACTGAGATGGTTCGATGACAAAGTGGAGCTCAAGATCCATGAGCAAGTCACTGTGCCCTTCAGTGTGGGCAGGTACCAAGACCAGGTAGTGTGCGACGTGGTGCCAATGCAACCCGGCCACCTTCTGCTAGGAAGGCCATGGCAGTTTGAAAAAGAGACCAGGCATGATGGCCGAACCAATCTCTACACCTTTGTGCATGACAAGAGAAAGGTCAGCCTAGCTCCTCTCACACCTGCCCAGGTACATGAGCTACAACTACAAATGAGTAAGGAAAAGAAACTTGTGAAGTCTAACTTTCTTATTCAACCTAGTCATGTCCGGAGAGCTTTAGCCTCGAAGGACTTAATGTTACTAATGGTTTTCAAGGAAGTGTTGAGTATAGAACAGGGACAGGTAGAGCTACCTCATGAAGTAGCAGCTCTCCTCAACAAATTCCAGGATGTATTTCCAGAGGAGATACCAGCAGGCTTGCTTCCCCTACGTGGCATAGAGCACCAGATTGACCTCGTGCCCGGAGCAGCCTTACCTAATCGACCAGCCTACCGGATGAGTTCAGAGGAGTCTAAGGAGCTTGAGAAACAAGTCAAGGAGCTCCTGGAGAAAGGCTATGTTCAAGAGAGCCTCAGTCCATGTGCTGTACCAGTGCTGCTAGTGCCCAAGAAGGATGGGACTTGGCGCATGTGTGTGGACTGCCGAGCCATCAACAACATCACAGTCAAGTATAGGCATCCAATACCACGACTAGACGACATGCTAGATGAGCTGAGTGGAGCCACGGTCTTCTCCAAGATAGACCTCAAAAGTGGATACCACCAGGTAAGAATGAAGGAAGGTGATGAGTGGAAAACCGCTTTCAAGACAAAGCAAGGGCTCCACGAGTGGACAGTCATGCCATTTGGCTTGACTAATGCCCCAAGCACCTTCATGCGCCTTATGAACCAAGTTCTTAGGCCGTACATCAGTAAGTTCGTAGTAGTTTACTTTGATGACATTTTGGTTTATAGTAAGTGCCTACGGGAACACCTCACACATCTTGAGATGGTACTTAAAACCCTTCGACAAGAAGAGCTTTATGCCAATCTCAAGAAGTGCACCTTTTGTACTGATAAGCTTGTCTTTTTAGGTTTTGTTGTGAGTTCACAGGGCCTACAGGTTGATGAAGAGAAGATTCGAGCCATACAAGAATGGCCAACACCAGGAAACATCAGCCAAGTGAGGAGCTTCCACGGACTGGCCAGCTTCTATAGGAGATTCGTGCCCAACTTCAGCAGTATTGCCTCACCACTGACGGCAGTAGTGAAGAAGAACGTGGGATTCAGTTGGGGAGAAGCTCAGGAGAAGGCATTCAAGGCCTTGAAGGACAGCCTTACACACGCACCAGTGTTAGTCCTTCCCGACTTCAACAAGACGTTTGAAGTGGAGTGTGATGCCTCTGGAATAGGCATAGGAGCAGTGCTGACTCAAGGAGGAAGGCCAGTGGCGTACTTCAGTGAGAAACTAGGTGGTGCCTCACTGAACTACCCCACTTATGACAAGGAGCTCTATGCCCTTGTCCGAGCATTGGAGACTTGGCAGCATTACTTGCTGTGCAAGGAGTTTGTGATCCAGACTGATCACGAGACTCTCAAACACCTCAGAGGAAAATGTGGTAGCCGATGCACTATCAAGGAGGTTTGCCTTGATATCCACCATGGAGGCAAAGGTCCTAGGATTCGAGCACATCAAGGACCTATACAAGGATAATCCTGACTTTGCTTAGAGCTACAAGGAGTGTGGCACAGGAAGTCATGGCAAGTTCTACATCCATGAGGGGTTCTTGTTCCGAGAGAGAAGGTTGTGCATACCACAAGGATCGTTACGGGAGCTTATCATCCGAGAAGCTAATGGAGGAGGACTCATGGGCCACTTTGGTGTCGACAAGACACTAGCCGTGGTCAAGGAGCACTTCTACTGGCCACACATCAAGAGGTCAGTAGAAGCCCATTGTGCAAGGTGCATCACTTGCAAAAAGGCGAAGTCCCGAGTGCATCCTCACGGGTTGTATCACCCTCTGCCCATACCTACACATCCATGGGTGGAAATCTCAATGGACTTCGTTCTAGGTATGCCCAAGATCAACCACAAAGATGCTATCTTTGTAGTGGTGGACAGATTCTCCAAGATGGCACATTTCATCCCATGTGACAATGTCAATGATGCTATGTAAACAGCCGAGCTGTTCTTCAGGGAGATAGTACGGCTTCACGGAGTTCCAAGGACCATCATGTCAGAGAGGGACACCAAATTCCTCAGCCACTTCTGGAGGATCCTCTGGAGGACGCTAGGCACGAAGCTGCTCTTCTCTACCTCCTGCCATCCTCAAACCGATGGCCAAACAGAAGTCGTCAACAGGACATTATCTACTCTTCTCAGGACTACAGTAGGGAAGAACCTCAAGACTTGGGTGGAGTGCCTGCCATTCATAGAGTTCTCATACAACCGAGCCGTGCACTCAGCAACCAAGAAGACCCCTTTTGAAGTAGTCTACGGCTTCAACCCTCTCACACCTTTGGAGCAAACGCCACTGCCACCCGCAGAGATGACTAACCTCAACGGATCAACCAAGGCGGAGTTCATAAAGAAAATACACCAGAAGGTAGCAGAAAACTTGGAGAAGAGGACCGGGCAGTACGTGACTCATGCCAACAAGGGAAAAAAGGAGACGATTTTTCAACCAGGAGATTGGGTGTGGCTACACCTACGGCAGGAGAGGTTCCCCAATCTAAGGAGTTCCAAGCTAGCCCCAACAAGATAGGACCATTCAGAGTGCAGGAGAGGATCAACAACAACGCCTACCGGATCGAGCTTTCAGGTGAGTTTAATGTGTCTAACACATTCAACGTAACTGACTTAGCTCCTTTCCATGTAGATGAACCAGCTTTGAGGTCAAAACCTACAGAAGGGGGAGGGGATGATGGGGACATCAGATCGTATGGCCGGCCAGGAGACCAGAATGGCCGACCAGAGAGCTTGCTCGAGACAGCCGGGCCATTTGGCGCGCCTGCCGGCCCAAGCGGTACCGCCGGGCCTATGACCAACCGTGCCGGACCGATCAATCTTTCCGGCGGAGAGGCCCAAACCTCCGGCACAACTGGCGGCGAAGTGGATGACACTGTCGGCCCAATTGGTGATGTCGCCGGCTCCGGTATCGACTTGGCCGGCTCCAATGGCATTTAGGCCAGTACCTCGCACAGTCGAGACGGTACAGCCGATCCAGCCGATTCCACCACAATTTCAACATCTACACAAAGAGACTCCGACCATATAAGCTACCAGCTTTAAGACATGCATCTAAAGGAAGTCTCTACACCAGTGGTGCCATCAGGAGCAGTGACAAGGAGCAGATCAAGGGCACTCTTCCACAAGTTCAGCTTGTGGGTCGACAAGCTCCTAGAAGATGATCGACAAGGAACATTGGGCCAAGAGTGCAAAGAGGAGTTGAAAGGCTTCTCAACAATTCCAGGGACTTCAGAGACTTGGGATTTAGGGGCAATAGAGGTCAGGGCCAAAAGATTCGTAACCCTACTCCAAGTCGAAGACTAGGAGCTAGGCGTGTGCATGCCACAAGGATGGCCACCTTCCGTTTCTTGGCCGATAGGTAAGAATGGTAAGTTTTCATATTATATACTTGCCGTTTCTGTTTTGCAGGGTAGGATTTAGAATATTTACATTTTTGAGTCAAAGACATTTTAGGTAGAAGTCCTTTTTGGTTATGCACTTTTGTAAGTTTTCCATTTGTGCACTTTTGTAAGTTTTCCATTTTCTTCTTTGAGTCGACCCTTGAAGGTCAAGCTGTCGAGCATATTAATAAGGATCCTTCCAGCATTGTAGTTCGACAACCTTTTTGATAATTAATAAAGATAGAGATTTCTTTCTACAAGTTATTCTCTCAAGAGACTTGTGCGCTTAGAACATAGTTGAGACCAGCCCTCCTAGCTCTAAGTTTGTCATTTATCACGAGATTTATCACCCCTCGTGTGGTTCACTTCACCCTTCCATCCATTACCAAACAGAAACCCCCTATCCAGAAGCTTAAGGTTGAGTTTCTAACCTAAACTTCTCCAAACAGCCCACGCACGTACAACCTTGAATCGAGGCTTGTATCCTTAAGCTTGCACCATTTTTTGTACTATGACAAAATTTAAGATCGAAAAAGCTATGGAAAAGCTTCCAAGTAATCCAATCTATCCTAAACTACTTGACGCCATGCATTATGCTTCATTTATACGCCTTTACTCAATGAGGACCAGTGACAAGTTTAGAATGATCATTTTAACTAACTGTTCAACTTGACATGTTCGCACTAAATCTTCTTTAACTTTTGATTTAGGTTTCAAAATAACATGAATCCAACGCCCGCGTTAAGCTAGCTCAATATTCCATATTGTGACATTTGAGACTGAAACAGCTACGACAAAGCCTCTAAGTAATCCAATGTATTCCAAACTGCGTGATGCCATGCAATATGCTTCTTATGTAAGTATTTAATCAAAGAGCACCAATGATCAGTTTTGAATGATCATTTCAACTGGCTATTCAACTGGAAATGTACGCACTAAATCATCCGTAACTTGTAATTTAGAGTTTAGAATGACACGAATCCCACCCCGACGTTAAGCTAGCTCACTTTTCTATATTGTGACAACATTTGAGACTGAAAGAGCTACCACAAAGCCTTCAAGTAATCTAACGATCCCGAACTTTGTGATAATCAAAATCAGCGGAAGCCAACTCTTGAAAATCTCAGGTTTACCATGCATTATGCTTCATTTATAAGCCTTTACTAAAGGAGCACCAATGATCAGTTTAGAATAATCATATTAACTAGCCAACCAGGTTGTCATGTCCGCAATAAGTCGTCCTTAACTTTTCATTTAGAGTTCAGAATGGGTCTAATCCAACACCCAGGTTAAACTAGCTCAATTTTCTATATTGTGACAAAATGTAAGATCGAAAAAGCTATGGAAAAGCTTCCAAGTAATCCAATCTATCCATAACTCACTGATTCCATGCATTATGATTCATTTATATGCCGTTACTCAATGAACACCAATGATCAGTTTAGAATGATCATTTTAACTAACTGATCAATAAGACATGTACGCACTATATCTTCTTTATCTTTTGATTTAGAGCTCAAAATGACATGAATCCAACGCCCACATTAAGCTAGCTCAATTCTCAATATTGTGACAATGATTGAGAGTGAATGAGCTACGGCAAAGTCTCCAAGTAATCAAATGTGTACCAAACTGCGTGATGCCAGCCATTATGCATATTTTATAAGTCTTTACTCAAGTAGCAACAATGATCAGTTGATAATGATCATTTTCACTGGCCGTTCAACTTTTCATGTACGCACTTAATCATTTGTAACTTTTGATTTAGAGTTCAGAATAACAGGAATCCACGTTAAACTTCCTCAATTTGCTATATTATGACAACATTTGAAAGTGCAAGAGCTACCACAAAGCCTTCAAGTAATCCAATGTATCCCAAAATGCATGATACCATGCATTATGCTTCATTTACAAGCCTTTACTCAAGCAGCACCAATGATCAGTTTAGAATGATCATTTTATCTGGCCGATTAACTTGACATGTCCGCACTAAATCATTTGTAACTTTTGATTTAGAGTACAAAACGACACTAGTCAAACGCCCACGTTAAGCTAGCTCCATTTTCTATATTATGAAAAAATTTAAGATCGAAAAAGCTATGGAAAAGCTTCCAAGTAATCCAATATATCCCGAACTGCGTTTTGGCATGCATTATGCTTCATATATATGCCTTTCTTCAATGAGCACCAATGATCAGTTTAGAATGATCATTTTAAGTAACTGATCAACTTGACATGTCCGCACTCAATCTTCTTTAACTTTTGATTTAGAGCTCAAAATGACATGAATCCAACGCCCACGTTAAGCTAACTCAATTTTCCATATTGTGATGTTTGAGACTAAAAGAGCTGCGACAAAGCCTCCAAGTAATCCAATGTATTCCAAACTGCGTGATGCCATGCATTATGCTTCTTATATAAGTATTTACTCAAAGCGCACCAATGACCAGTTTAGAATGATCGTTTCAACTAGCTGTTCAACTGGACATGTACGCACTTAATCATCCGTAACTTTTAATTTAGAGTTTAGAATGACATGAATCCCACCCCCACGTTAAGCTAGCTCACTTTTCTATATTGCGACAACTTTTGAGAATGAAAGAGCTACCACAAAGCTTTCAAGTAATCCAATGTATCCCAAACTGCGTGATGCCATGCATTATGCTTCATTTATAAGCCTTTACTCAAGGAGCATCAATGATCAGTTTAAAATGATCATTTTAACTGGCCGATCAACTTGACATGTCTGCACTAAGTCGTCCTTATTTTTTCATTTAGAGTTCAGAATGCAATAATCCAACGCCCACATTAAGCTAGCTCAATTTTGTATATTGTGACAAAATGTAAGATAGAAAAACCTATAGAAAAGCTTCCAAGTAATCCAATATATCCCTAACTGCCTGATGCCATGCATTATGCTTCATTTATATGCATGTACTCAATGACCACCAATGATTAGTTTAGAATGATAATTTTAAGTAACTGATAAACTAAACATGTCGGCACTATATCTTCTTTAACTTTTGATTTAGAGCTCAAAATGACATGAATCCAACGCCAACATTAAGCTAACTCAATTCTCCATATTGTGACAATGTATGAGACTGAATGAGCTAGGACAAAGCCTCCAAGTAATCAGTGTGTACCAAACTGTGTGATGCTATGCATTATGCAGATTTTATAACTCTTTACTCAAGGAGCAACAACGATCAGTTTATAATGATCATTTTCACAGGCCGTTCACCTTTACATGTACGCACTTAATCATTTGTAACTTTGATATAGAGTTCAGAATGACACGAATCCACGTTAAGCTTCCTCAATTTTCTATATTATGACAACATTTGAGAGTGAAAGAGCTACAACAAAGCCTTAAGGTAATCCAATGTATCCCAAACTGTGTGATACCATTCATTATCCTTCATTTATTAGCCTTTACTCAAGGAGCACCAATGATCAGTTTAGAATGATCATTTTAACTGGTTGATCAACTTGACATGTCCCCACTAAATCATCTGTAACTTTTGATTTAGAGTTCAGAATGACACTAGTAACACGCCCACGTTAAGCTATCTCCATTTCTATATTATGACGAAATTTAAGATCAAAAAAGCCATAAAAAGCTTCCAAGTAATCCTATCTATTCCGAACTGTGTGATGCCATGCATTATGCTTCATTTATACGCCTTTAGTCAATGAGCACCAATGATCAGTTTAGATTGATCATTTTAACTAACTGATCAACTTGACATCTCCACACTAAATCTTCTTTAACTTCTGATTTAGAGCTCACAATGACATGAATCCCACGGCCATGTTAAGCTAGCTAAATTTTCTATATTGTGACATTTGAGACTAAAAGAGCTAAGACAAAGCCTCCAAGTAATCCTATGTATTCCAAACCGCGTGATGCCATGCATTATGCTTCTTATATAAGTATTTATTCAAAGAGCACCAATGATCGATTTAGAATGATCGTTTCAACTGGCTGTTCAACTGGGCACGTACGCACTTAATCATCCGTAACTTGTAATTTAGAGTTTAGAATGACACAAATCCCACCCCCACGTTAAGCTAGCTCACGTTTCTATATTGTGACAACATTTGAGGCTGAAAGAGCTACAACAAAGCATTCAAGTAATCCAATGACCCCGAATTGTGTCATGCCATGCATTATGCTTCATTTATAAGCCTTTACTCAAGGACCACCAAATATCAGTTTAGAATGATCCTTTTGACTGGCCGATCAACTTGAACTGTCCGCACTAAATTGTCCTTAACTTTTGATTTAGAGTTCAGAATGACACTAATCCAACGTTCACGTTAATCTAGCTCAATTTTCTATATTGTGACAAAATATATGATCGAAAAAGCTATGGAAAAGCTTCCAAGTAATCAAATCTATCCCTAACTCCCTGATGCCATGCACTATGCTTGCTTTATATACCTTTACTCAATGAGCACCAATGATCAGTTTAGAATGATCATTTTAACTAACTAATCAACTTGACATGTCCGCACTAAATATTCTTTAACTTTTGATTTAGAGCTCAAAATGATATGAATCCAATGGCCACGTTAAGCCAAGTCAATTTTCTATATTGTGACATTTGATACTGAAAGATCTAAGACAAAGCATCCAAGTAATCCTATGTATTCCCAACCACGTGATGCCATGCATTATGCTTCTTATATAAGTATTTACTCATAGAGCACCAATGATCATTTTAGAATGATCGTTTCAACTGGCTGTTCAACTGGGCATGTACACACTTAATCATCCGTAACTTTTAATTTAGAGTTTAGAATGATAAGAATCCCAACCCCCCACGTTAAGCTAGCTCACTTTTCTATATTCTGACAATATTTGATACTGAAAGAGCTACCACATAGCCTTCAAGTAATCCAACGACCCCGAACAGCATAATTCCATGCATTATGCTTTATTTATAAGACTTTACTCATGGAGCACCAAATATCAGTTTAGAATGATCGTTTTGACTGGCCAATTAACTTGACATGTCCGCACTAAATCCTTCTTAACTTTCGATTTAGAGTTCCGAATGACACTAATCCAACGCCCATGTTAATCTGGCTCAATTTTCTATATTGTGACTAAATGTAAGATCGGAAAAGCTTCCAAGTAATCCAATCTATCCCTAACTCCCTGATGCCATGCATTATGCTTCATTTATATGCCTTTACTCAATGAGCACCAATGATCTGTTTAGAATGATCTTTTAACTAACTGATCAACTAGACATGTCCTCACTATATCTTCTTTAACTTTTGATTTAGAGCTCAAAATGACATGAATCCAACGCCCACGTTAAGCTAACTAATTCTCCATATTGTAACAATGTTTGAGACTGAATGAGCTACGACAAAGCCATCAAGTAATCCAATGTATAACAAACTGCGTGATGCCATGCATTATGCATATTTTATAATGTTTTACTCAATCTACAACAATGATCAGTTTAGAATGATCACTTTCACTGGCCGTTCAACTTTACATATACGCTATTAATTATTCGTAACTTTTGATTTAAAGTTCAGAATGACACGAATCCATGTTAGCTACCTCAATTTTCTATATTATGACAACATTTGAGAGTGAAAGAGCGACCACAAAACTTTCAAGCAATCCAATGTATCCCAAACTGCGTGATGCCGTCCATTATGCTTCATTTATAAGCCTTTACTCAAGGAGCACCAACGATCAGTTTAGAATGATCATTTTATCTGGCTAATCAACTTGACATGTCCGCACTAAATCGTCTATAACTTCTGATTTAGAGTTCAAAATGTCACTTGTCAAACGCCCACGTTAAGCTAGCTATATTTTCTATATTATGAAAAAATTTAAGATAAAAAAGCTATGGAAAAGCTTTCAAGTAATCTAATCTATCCCATACTGTGTGATGCAATGTGTTATGCTTCATTTATACGTCTTTACTCAATGAGTGCCAATGATCAGTTTAGAATGATCATTTTAAGTAACTGATCAACTTGACATGTCTGCACTAATTTTTCTTTAACTTTTCATTTAGAGCTCAAAATGACATGAATCCAACGCCAACGTTAAGCTATCTCAATTTTCCATATTATGACATTTGACACTGTAAGAGCTACGACAGATCCTCCAAGTAATCGAATGTATTTCAAACTACGTGATGCCATGCATTATGCTTCTTATATAAGTATTTACTCAAAGAGCACCAATGATCAGTTTAGAATGATCGTTTCAACTGGCTGTTCAACTGGACATGTATGCACTTAATCATCCGTAACTTTTAATTTAGAGTTTAGAATGAAACGAATCCCACCCGCACGTTAAGCTAGCTCAATTTTGTATATTGTGACAAAATGTAAGATCGGAAAAGCTTCCAAGTATTCCAATATATCACTAACTCCCTGATGCCATGCATTATTCTTCATTTATATGCCTTTACTCAATGAGCACCAATGATCTGTTTAGAATGATCTTTTAACTAACAGATCAAATAGACATGTCCTCACTATATCTTCTTTAACTTTTGATTTAGAGCTCAAAATGACATGAATCCAACGTTAAGCTAGCTCACTTTTCTATATTGTGACAACATTTGAGACTGAAAGAGCTACCACAAAGCCTTCAAGTAATCCAACGATCCCGAACTGCGTGATACCATGCATTATGCTTCATTTCTAAGCCTTAATTCAAGGCGCACCAATGATCAGTTTAGAATGATCATTTTAACTGTTCGATCAACTTGACATGTCCGCACTAAATCGTCCTTAACTTTTGATTTAGAGTTCAGAATGACACTAATCCAAGGCCCACATTAAGCTAGCTCAATTTTCTATATTGTGACAAAATGTAATATCGAAAAAGCTATGGAAAAGCTATCCAATCTATTCCTAACTCCGTGATGACATGCATTATGCTTCATTTATACGGGTTTACTCAAGGAGCGCCAATGACCAGTTTAAAATGATCGTTCTAACTAGCTGAGCACCTTTACATGTCCGCACTAAATCATCTTTAACTTTTGATTTAGAGCTCAAAATGACATGAATCCATCGCCCACGTTAAGTTTGCACAATCCAGCATGCAAGTAATCCAATATATCCCAAACTGTGCGATGCAATGCAATATACTTCTTTTATAAGTATTTACTAAAGCAGCACCAATGATAAGTTTAGAATGATTGTTCCACCTAACTGTCCAACTTGAAATGTAAGCACTAATCATCTGTAACTTTTGGTTTATAGTTCAGAATGACACAAATCAAACTCCCACGTTAAACTAGCTCAATTTTCTATATTTTGAAAACATTTGAGACTGAAAAAGCTACCACAAAGCATTTAAGTAATCCAATGTATCCTAAACTGCGTGATGCCATGATTATGCGTGATGCCATGATTATGCTTCATTTATAAACCCCCATGATTATGCTTCATTTATAAGCATTTTAAGTAATCCAATGTATCAGTTTCGAATGATCATTTTAACTGTTCGATCAACTTGACATGTCCGCACTAAATCATCCTTAACTTTTGATTTATACTTCAAAATGACATGAATCCAATGCCAAAGTTAAGCTATCTTAATTTTCTATATTGTCACAAAATTTAAGATCGAAATACCTATGACAAAGCTTCCAAGTAATCCAATCTATCCCAAACTGCGTGATGCCATGCATTATGCTTCATTTATACGCATTTACTCAATGAGCACCAATGATCAATTTAAAATGATCATTTTAACCAGCTCATCAACTTGACATTTCCGCACTAAATTGTATTTAACTTTTTATATGGAGCTCAAAACAACATGAATTGATCGCCCACGTTAAGTTAGCTGAATATTCAATATTCTGGCAACATTTGAGGCTGAACGAGCTACCACAAAGCCTTCAAGTAATCCAACGATTCCGTACTGTGTGATGCCATGCATTATTCTTCATTTATAAGATCAAGTGATCAGTATAGAATGATCATTTTAACTGTTCGATCAACTTGACATCCGAACTTGACTTTTTATTTCCACGAATCCAACTTAAGCTATCAATTTTCTATTAAAAATTTCAGATTATGACAAAGATTCCAAGTTATCCAATCTATCCCGAACTACGTGATGCCATGCATTATGCTTCATTTATACGCGTTTACTCAATGAGCACCAATGATCAGTTTACAATGATCGTTTTAACTAGCTGATCAACTTGACATTCCGCACTAAATCATCTTTAACTTTTGATTTAGAGCTCAAAATGACATGAATCCATCGCCCACGTTAAGCTTGCACAATCCAGCATCCAAGTAACCCAATTTATCCCAAACTGCGTGATGCAATGCAATATGCTTCTTTTATAAGAATTTACTAAAGCAGCACCAATGGTCAGTTTAGAATGATCATTTCAACTGACTGTTCAACTTGAAATGTACGCACTTAATCATCCGTAACTTTTGGTTTATAGTTCAGAATGACACATATCAAACCCCCACGTTAAACTAGCTCAATTTTCTATATTGTGAAAACATTTGAGACTGAAAAGGCTACCACAAAGCATTTAAGTAATCCAATGTATCCTAAACTGCGTGATGCCATGATTATGCATGATGCCATGATTATGCTTCATTTATAAGCCCCCATGATTATGCTTCATTTATTAGCATTAAAGTAATCCAATGTATCAGTTTAGAACGATCATTTTAACTATTCGATCAACTTCACATGTCCGCACTAAATCGTCCTTAACTTTTGATTTATACTTCAAAATGACATGAATCCAATGCCAACGTTAAGCTATCTTAATTTTCTATATTGTGACAAAATTTAAGATCGAAATACCTATGACAAAGCTTCCAAGTAATCCAATCTATGCTTCATTTATATGCATTTACTCACTGAGCACCAATGATAAGTTTAAAATGATCATTTTAACCAGCTGATCAACTTAACATTTCTGCACTAAATAGTTTTTAACTTTTGATTTAGAGTTCAAAACAACATGAATCGATTACCCATGTTAAGTAAGCTGAATATTCAATATTCTGGCAACATGTGAGACTGAAAGAGCTGCGACAAAGCTTCCAAGTAATCAATTGTATCCCAAACTGCGTGATCCCATGCATTATGCCTCTTTGATAAGTCTTTACTCAAGGAGCACCAATAATCAGTTTAGAATGATCAATTCAACTGGTCGTTCAAGTTGACATGTACGCACTTAATCATCCATGACCTTTTATTTAGAGTTCAGAATGACAGGAATCCAACGCCCATGTTAAGCGAGCTCAATTTTCTATATTGAGACAACATTTGAGACTGAATGAGCTACGACAAAGCCTCCATGTAATCCAATGTACACCAAACCATGTGATGCCATGCATTATGCTTCTTTTATAAGTCTTTACTGAAGAAGCACCAATTATCAGTTTATAATGATCAATTTAATAAGCCGATAAAATTCAAATGTCCGCATTAAATCGTCTCTAACTTTTGATTTAGAATTCAGAATGACACTAATCCAACGCCCACGTTAAGCTAGTTCAATTTTCTTTATTGTGACAAAATTTAAGATCGAAAAAGCTATGAAAAAGCTTCCAAGTAATCCAATCTATCCTAAACTGCGTGATGCCATGCATTAAGCTTCATTTATACGCCTTTACTCAATGAGCACCAATGATCAGTTTAGAATGATCATTTTAACTAACTGATCAATTTGACATGTACGCACTAAATCTTCTTTAACTTTTCATTTAGAGCTCAAAATGATATGAATCCAACGCCCACATTAATCTAGGTCAATTTTACATATTCTGACAGCATTTGAGATTGAAAGAGCTATGAGAAAGCATCCAACTAATCCAATGTATCTCAAACAGCATGATGCCATGCAATATGCTTCATTTATATTTTCTTGCTCAAGAAGCACCAATGATCAGTTTAGAATGATCGTTTCAACTGGCTGTTCAACTTGACATATACACACTTAACCATCCGTAACTTTTGGTTTAGAGTTCAGAATGACAAGAATCAAACCCCCATGTTAAGCTAGCTCAATTTTCTATATTGTGACAACATTTGAGACTGAAATAGCTACTCCAAAGCCTTCAATAAATCCAATGTATACCAAAATGCGTGATGCCATGATCAAGCTTTATTTATAGGCCTTTACTCAAGAAGCACCATGATCAGTTTAGAATGATGATTTTAACTGGCTGATCAATTTGTCATGTCCGCGCAAAATAGTCCTTAACTCTTGATTGATAGCGGCATAAGGGGCATGATAACTTGACGTCATCCTCACCTTCCTCCGGCTTATCACCGGCAGTTTGTCAAAATGACACAAATTCAAAGCCACATTAAGCTAGCTCAATTTATATATTGTGACAAAATTTAAGATTGTAATAGCTATGACAAAGCTTCCAAGTCCCAATCTATCCCAAACTGCGTGATGCCATGCATTATGCTTCATTTATAAGCTTTTACTCAAGGAGCATCAATGATCAGTTTAGAATGATCATTTTAACTGGCCGATAAACTTGACATGTCCGCATTAAATCGTCTGTAACTTTTGATTTAGAATTCAGAATGACACTAATCCAATACCCACGATAAGCTGGCTCAATTTTATACATTGTGACAAAATTTAAGATTGAAAAAGCTATGAAAAAGCTTTCAAGTAATCCAATCTATCCTAAACCGCATAATGCCTTGTATTATGCTTCATTTATATGCATTTGCTCAATGAGCACAATTATCAGTTTAGAATGATCATTTTAACCGGATGATCAACTTGACATGTCTGCACTTATTCCTCCTTAACTTTTGATTTATACTTCAAAATGACACGAATCAAATGCCAACGTTAAGCTAGCTCAATTTTCTATATTGTGACAAAAGTTAAGATCGAAATAGCTATGACAAAGCTCCCAAGTAATCCAATCTATACCAAACTGCGTGATGCCATGCATTATGCTTCATTTATATCCCTTTAATCAAGGAGCACCAATGATCAGTTCAGAATGATCATTTTAGCTGGCCAATCAACTTGACATATCCACACTAAATTGTACGTAACTTTTGCTTTAGAGTTCAGAATGACGCGAATCCAACCCCCACATTCAGCAAGCTCATTTTTCTATATTTTAACAAAATTCAAGACTGAAATAGCTACGACAAAGCCTCCAGGAAATTCAATATATCCCAAAATGAGTGCTGCCATGAATTATGCGTCATTTGTAAACCTTTGCTCAATGAGCACCAATGATCAGTTTAAAATGATCAATTTAACAAGCCGGTAAAATTGATATGTCCGCACTAAATCGTCCGTAACTTTTGATTTAGGGTTCAGAATGGCATCAATCCAACACTCATGTTGAACTAGCTCAATTTTCTATATCGTGACAACATTTAAGACTGAAAGAGCTACCACAAAGCCTTCAGGTAATTTAATGTATCACAAACTGCGTGAGACCATGCATTACGCTTCATTTATAAGTCTTTACTCAAGTAGCACCAATGATCAGTATAGAATGATCATTTCAAGTGGTCGTTCAACTTGACATGTACGGACTTAATCATCCACAAGTTTTGATTTAGAGTTTAGAATGACATGACTCCAACGCCCAGGTTAAGGTAGCTCAATTTTTGTTTTGTGACGAAATTTAAGATCAAATAAGCAATGAAAAAGTTTCGAAGTAATCCAATCTATCCAAAACTACGTGATGCCATGCATTATGCTTCATTTATGCGCCTTTATCCAATGAGCACCAATGATCAGTTTAGAATGATCATTTTAACTAACTGATCAACTTAACATGTCCGGAATAAATCTTCTTTACCTTTCAATTTAGAGCTCAAAATCATGACATGAATCCAACACCCACGTTAAGCTACCTCAATTTTCCATATTGTAACAACATTCAGAATGAAGGAACTACAAAGAAGCCTTCAAGTAATCCAATGTATCCCAAAGTACGTGATGCCATGCATTATGCTTCACTTATAGGTCTTTACTCAAGGAGCACCAATGAGCAGTTTAGAATTGTCATTTTAACTGGTCGATCAACTTGACATGTTCGCACTAAATCATCAGTATCTTTTGATTTACAGTCCAGAATGACACGAATCCAACACCCACGTTAAGCTATGTCAAGTTTTTATATTATCCAAAATTTTAGATCGAATTAGCTAAGAATAAGCCTCCAAGTAATACAATATACCTAAAACTACGTGATGCCATGCATTATGCTTCATTTGTAAACCTTTGCTCAACGAGCACCAATGATCAGTTTAAAGTGATCAATTTATCTAGCTGATCAACTTACCATGTAGGCACTTAATCAACCGTAACTTTTGGCTTAGAGTTCAGAATGACACGAATCCAACCCCCACATTAAGGTAGCTCAATTTTCTATATTGGGACAACATTTGAGACTGAAAGAGCTACGACAAAGCATCCAAGTAATCCAATGTATCCCAAACTGCGTGATGCCATGCATTATGTTTCATTTATAAGCCTTTACTCAAAGAGCACCAATGATGAGTTTATAATGATCATTTTAACTGGCGGATCAACTTCACATGTACGCACTAAATTGTCTCTATCTTTTAATTTAGAGTTTAAAATGGCACGAATCCAACACCCACATTAAGCTAGCTCAATTTCTATATTTGAAAAACATTTGAGATTGAAAGACATACCACAAAGCCTCAAGTAATCCAATGTATCCCAAACTAGGTGATGTCATGCATTATGCTTCATTTATAAGCCCTTACTCAAGGAGCACTAATGATAAGTTTAAAATGATCATTTTTAACTGGCCGATCAGCTTGACTTGTCCGCACTAAATCGTCTGTATCTTATGATTTAGAGTTCAAAATTACACGAATCCAGCGCCCAGGTTAAGCTAGCTCAATTTTCTATATTATAAAAAAAATCTTAGACCAAAACAGCTACGAGTAAGCCTCCAAATAATTCAATCTATCCAAAACTGCGTGATACCATGCATTATGCTTCATTTTAAAACCTTTGCTCAATGAGCACCAATGATCAGTTTAGAATGATCAATTTAACTAGCTGATTAACTTGACATGTCCACACTAAATCGTCTTTAACTGTTGATTTAGAGCTCAAAATTACTTGAATCCAACACCCACATTAAGCTAGATAAATTTCCCAATGCCCACGTTAAGCTAGCTCAATTTTGTATATTTTGACAAAATTTAAGACCAAAATAGCTACGACAAACCCTACAAGTAATCTAATATATCCCAAACTAGGTGATGCCATGCATTATGCTTCATTTATAAGTTTTTACTCAAGGACCACCAAATCGTTTTTAACTGACCGATCCACTTGACTTGCATGCACTAAATCCTTAGTAACTTTTCATGTAGAGTTCAAAATGACACGAATCCAACGCTCATGTTAAGCTAGCTCAATTTTCTATATTGTGACAAAATTTAAAATCGAAGTAGCTTTGGCAAAGCTTCCAAGTAATCCAATCTATCCAAAACTGTGTGATGCCATCCATTATGCTTCATTTCTACACCTTCACTCAATGAGCACCAATGATCGTTTTAGAATGATCATTTTAACTAGCTGATCAACTTAACATGTCCACAAATCGTCTTTAACTTTTGATTTAGATCTCAAAATGACATGAATCCAAAGCCAACGTTAACCTCTAAGTAAACCAATGGATCCCAAACTGCGTGATGCCATCCATTATGCTTCTTTCATGAGTCTTTACTCAAGGAGCACCAATGATTAGTTTAGAATGATCATTTCAACTAGCTTTTTAACTTGACATGTACGCACTTAATCATCCGTAACTTTGGATTTAGAGTTCAGAATGACACGAATCCAACGCCCACATTAAGCTAACTCAATTTTTTATATATTTTGACAACATTTCAGACTCAAAAAGCTACAACAAAGCCTTCAAGTAATCCAATGTATCCCAAACTGCGTGATGCCATGCATTATGCTTCATTTATATGCCTTTATTCAAGGAGCACCAATGATCAGTTTAGATTGATCATTTTAGCTGGCCGGTCAACTTGACATGTCTGCACTAAATCGTTCGTATCTTTTGATTTAGAGTTTAGAACGACACAAATCCAACGCCCACGTTAAGCAAGCTCAATATTCTATATTGTGACACCATTTAAGACTGAAATAGCTACAACAAAGCCTTCAAGTAATCCAATCTATCCAAAACTGTGTGATGCCTTGCGTTATGCTTCATTTATCAGCCTTTACTCAAGGGGCACCAATGATGAGTTTAAAATGATCATTTTATGTGGCCGATCGACTTGACATGTCCGCACTAAATCGTCATGCATTACGCTTCATTTGTAAACCATTGCTCAATGAACTCCAATTATCAGTTTAGAATGATCAATTTAACTGGCCAATCAACTTGACATATACGCACTAAATCGTCTGTAACTTTTGATTAAGAGTTCAGAATAACACAAATCCAACGCCCACAGTAAGCTAGCTCAATTTTCTATATTGTGACAACATTTGATATGGAAGAGTTACCAAAAAGCTTTCAAGTAATCCAATCTATCCTAAAGTGCTTGATGCCATGCATTATGCTTCATTTATAACGCTTTACTCAAGGAGCAACAATGATACATTTAGAATGATCAATTTAACTCGCCGATAAACTTGACATGTACACCCTAAATCATCTGTAACTTTTGATTTAGAGTTCGGAATGACACGAATCCAACACGCACCTTAAGCTAGCTCGATTTTCTATATTGTGACAATATTTGAGACTAAATGAGCCACCATAAAGCCTTCAAGTAATCCAATCTATCCGTAATTGCGTGATGCGAAGCATTATTCTTCATTTATAAGCCTTTACTCTAGGAGCACAATTGATAAGTTTAGAATGATAAATTTAAGTGGCCAAAAAACTTGTCATGTATGCAATAAATCGTCCGTAACTTTTGATTTAGAGTTCGGAATAACAGGAATCCAAGGCCCAAGTTAAGCTAGCTCATTTTTCTATGTTGTGACATCATTTGAAAGTGGAAAAACTACCATGAAGTTTCCAAGTAATCCAATCTATCCTAAACTGAATGATGCCATGCATTATGCTTCATTTATTAGCCTTTACTCATGGAGCACCAATGATAAGTTTAGAATGATTATTTTAAATGCTCGATCAACATGACATGTCTGCACAAAATCGTCCTTCACTTTTGATTTAAAGTTCAGAATGACACGAATACAACGGAAACGTTAAGCTATCTTCATTTTCCATATTGCGATAAAATTTAAGACCAAAGTAGCTACGACAAAGCCACCAAGTAATCCAATCAATCGCAAAAGCCGCCAAGTAATCCAATCAATCGCAAAATCCATGCATTATTCTTCATTTATAAGCTTTTACTCAATGAGTACCAATGATCAATTTAGAATGATCATTTTAACTCGCCGATCAACTTGACATGTCCGCACTAAATCGTCCTTAACTTTTGATTCACAGCTCAGTATGACATGAATCCAATGCCCATGTTAAGGTGGATCAATTTTCTATATTTTGACAAAAAATAAGACTAATATAGCTACAAAAAAAGCCTCCAAGTAATCGAATCTATCGCAAACTGCATGATGCCTCGCATTATGCTTCATTAATAAGTCTTTCCTCAATGAGCACCAATGATCAATTTAAAATGATCATTTTAACTGATCGATCAACTTGGTATGTCCGCACTAAATCGTCTGTAACTATTGATTCAGAATTCAAAATGACACAAATCCAATGCCCAGGTTTGGCTAACTCAATTTTCTATATTGCGACAAAATTGGAGACGAAAATAGCTACAAAAAAGCCTCAAAGTAAACAAATCTATCGCAAAGTGCATGATGCCATGCATTATGCTTCATTAATAAGCGTTTACTCAATGAGCACCAATAATCAGTTTAGTATTATCATTTTAACTGACCGATCAAATTGGCATGTCCGCACTAAATCGTCTTATTCCTATCAATTTTCTATATTGTAAAAAAATTTAAGACTGAAATAGCTATTACAAAGCTTCTGAGTAATCCAATCTATCGCAAACTACTTGATGCCATGCATTATGCTTCATTAATAAGCTTTTACTCAATGAGAATCAGTTATCTGTTTAGAATGATCATTTTAACTCGCCGGTAAACTTGGCATGTCCGCACTAAATCAGTTATAACTTTTGATTCAAAGCTCCGAATGTCACGAATCTAACACCCACGTTAAGCTAGCTAAATTTTTATATTGTGACAAAATTTAAGTCTTAAATAGATACGACAAATCGTCCAAGTAATCGAATCTATCACAAACAGCCTGATGCCATGCATTATGCTTCATTAATAAGCCTTTACTCAATGGGCACCAATGATCAGTTTAGAATGATTATTTTAACTGGCCAATCAGCTTAACATGTCCGCACAAAATCGTTTGTAACTTTTGATTTAGAGCTCCGAATAACACGAATCAAACACCTACGTTAAGCTAGCTCGATTTTCTATATTGTGAAAAATTTTAAGATTGAAATAGCTACAAGAAAGCATCCAAATAATTCAATCTATTGCGAACTGCTTGATGCCATGAATTATGCTTCATTAATATGCCTTTACTCAATGAGCAGCAATGAAAAGTTTAGAATGCTCATTTTAACTAGCCAGTCAACTTGACATGTCAGCACGAAATCGTCCGTAGCTTATGATTCAGAGCTCAGAAAGACACAAATTCAACACCCACATTAAACTAGTTAAATTTTCTATATTTTGACAAAATTTAAGACTGAAATAGCTACGACAAAGCCTCCAAGTAATTGAATCTATCTCAAACTGCTTGATGTCATGCACTATGCTTCATTAATAGGCATTTACTCAATGAGGACAAATGATCAGCTTAGAATGATCATTTTAACTCGTCGATAAGCTTGACATTTTTGCAATAAATCTTCTATTACTTTTGATTCAGAGCTCCGAAAAACACGAATCCAACGCCCACGTTAAGGTAGATAAATTTTCTATATTGTGACAAAATTTATGACTTAAATAGGTATGACAAAGCCTCCAAGTAATTGATTCTATCACAAACAGTGTGATGCCATGCATTATGCTTCATTAATAAGCCTTTACTCAATGGGCAACAATGATAAGTTTAGAATGATCATTTTAACTGGCTGATCAACCTGACATGTCTGCAGTAAATCTTCTGTAATTTTTGATTCAAAGCTCATAATGACACGAATTCAACGCTCACGTTAAGCTAGCTCAATTTTCTATATTGTGAAAAAATTTAAGACTGAAATAGCTACGAGAAAGCCTCCAAGTAATTCAATCCATCGCAAACAGCTTGCTGCCATGAATTATGCTTCATTTATTAGCCTTTACTCAATGAGCACCAATGATCAATTTAGAATGATGATTTTAACTGACCAATCAACTGGGCGTGTCTGCAATAAATCGTCTGTAATTCTGAGCGTAATTTTGATTGACAGCTCAGAACTACACAAATCCAAGGCCCACGTTAAACTAGCTCAATTTTCTATATTGTGACAAAATTGAATACAACAATAGCTACGACAAAGCCTCAGAGTAATCGAATATTTTGCAAACTGCGTAATGCCAAGCATTATGCTTCATTAATAAGCGTTTACTCAATGAGCACCAATAATCGGTTTAGAATTATCATTTTAACTGACCGATCAACTTGGCATGTCCACACTAAATCATCTGATTCTGAGCTCAAAATGACATGAATTCAACGCTCACGTTAAGGTAGCTCAATTTTCTATCTTGTGAAAAAGTTGAGGACTAAAATAGCTACGACAAAGCCTCCGAGTAATCCAATCTATCACAAACTGATTGATGCCATGCATTATGCTTCATTAATAAGCTTTTAGTCAACGAGCACCAATGATTAGTTTAGAATGATCATTTTAACTCGCCGGTCAACTTGACATGTACACACTAAATCGTCTATAACTTTTCATTCAAAGCTCAGAATGCCACGAATATAACGCCCACTTTAATCTAGCAAAATTTTCTATATTGTGGCAAAATTTAATACTGAAATTGCTATGACAATGCCTCCAAGTAATCGAATCTATCTCAAACTGCTTGATGTCATGCACTATGCTTCATTAATAAGCACTTACTCAATGAGCACAAATGATCAGCTTAGAATGATCATTTTAACTCGTCGATCAACTTGACATTTCTGCAATAAATCGTCTGTAACTTTTGATTCAGATCTCCGAAAAACACGAATCCAACGCCCAAGTTAAGTTAGATCAATTTTCTATATTACGACAAAACTTATGACTTAAATAGGTATGAAAAAGCCTACAAGTAATTGAATCTATCGCAAACAGTGTGATGCCATGCATCATGCTTCATTAATAAGCCTTTACTCAATGGGCAACAATGATTAGTTTAGAATGATCATTTTAACTGGCCGATCAGCTTAACATGTCTGCACAAAATCGTTTGTAACTTTTGATTCAGAGCTCCTAATAACACGAATCTAACGCCTATGTTAAGCTATCTCAATTTTCTATATTGTGAAAAAAAATTAAAACTGCAATTGCTATGAAAAAGCCTCGAAGTATTGGAATCTATCGCAAATTGCGTGATGTCATGCATTATGCTTCATTAATAAGCCTTTACTCAATGAGCATTAAGGATTAGTTTAAAATGACCATTTTAACTGACTGATCAACTTGACATCTCCACACTAAATCTTCTGCAACTTTTGATTCAGAGCTCAGAATGACACAAATCCAACACTCACCGTAAGGTAGATCAATTTTCTACAATGTGAAAACATTTAAGACTGAAATAGCTACGAGAAAGCCTCTATGTAATTCAGTCTATCGCAAACTTCTTGATGCCATGAATTATACTTCATTTACAAGCCTTTACTGAAGGAGTACCAATGATCAATTTTGAATGATAATTTTAACCGAGCGATCAACACTCATGTTAAGCTAGCTCAATTTTCTATATTGTAAAAAAATTTGAGACTGAAATAGCTACGATAAAGCCGCCGAGTAATTCAATCTATTGAAAACTGCTTGATGCCATCAATTTTGCTTCATTAGTAAGCCTTTACTCAATGAGCATTAATGATTAATTTATAATGATCATTTTAACTTACTGATCAACTTGACATCGCCACACTAAATCTTCTTTAACTTTTGATTCAGACTCAGAATGATACGAATCCAACTCTCACGTTAAGCTAGCTCAATTTTCTATATTGTGAAAAAATTTAATACTGGAAAAGCTACGAGAAAACCTCCAAGTAATTCAACATATCGCAAACTGCTTGATGACATGAATTATGCTTCATTTATAAGCATTTACTCAATGAAAAAATGATCAATTTAGATTGGTCATTTCAACTGACTGATCAACTTGGCATGGCTACACTAAATCGTCTTTAACTTTTGATTCAGAACCTAGAATGACACGAATCCAAAGCCCACGTTAATCAAGCCCAATTTTCTATATTGTGACAAAAGTGAAGAAAGAAATAGCTACAACAAAGCCTCCAAGTAATGGAATCTATCGCAAACAGCGTGATGCCATGCATTATGCTTCATTTGTAAGTGTTTACTCAATGAGCACCAGTAATCAGTTTAGAATTATCATTTTAACTGACCAATCAACTTGGCATGTCCGCACTAAATCGTCTGATTTCGAGCTCCACAAGACATGAATTCAACGCTCACGTTAGGCTAGCTCAATTTTCTATATTCTCCAAAAATTTAAGACTGAAATAGGTACGACAAAGCCTCCGAGTAATCCAAACTATCGCAAACTGCTTGATGCCGTGCAATATGCTTCATTAATAATATTTTATTTAATGAGCACCAATGATCAGTTTATAATGATCATTTTAACTCGCCGGTCAACTTGACATGTCCACACTAAATTGTCAATAATTTTTGATTCAAAGCTCAGAATGCCACGAATCTAACGCCCACGTTAAGATAGCTAAATTTTCTATTATGTGACAAAATTTAAGACTAAAATTGCTACGACAAAGCCTTCAAGTAATCGAATCTATTGCAAACTGCTTGATGTCATGGAGTATGCATCATTAATAAGCCTTACTCAATGAGCACCAATGATCAGTTTAGAATGATCATTTTAACTAGCCGATCAACTTGATATTTCTGCACTAAATCGTCTGTAACTCTTGATTCAGAGCTCCAAATAACATGATCCAATGCCCAAGTTAACCTAGCTCAATTTTCTATTTTGTGCAAAAATATAAGACTGCAATAGCTACAAGAATGCCTCCAAATAATTCAATCTATCGCAAACAACTTGATGCCATGAATTATGCTTCAATAATAAGCCTTTACTCAATGAGTATTATTGATCAGTTTAGAATGATCATTTTAACTGACTGATCAACTTGACATGTCCACACTAAATCTTTTGTGACTTTTGATTCAGAGCTCAGAATGACACGAATCCAACGCTCATGTTAAGCTAGTTCAATTTTCAATATTGTGAAAAAATTTAAGACTGAAATAGCTACGAGAACGCCTCCAAGTAATTCAAGCTATCGCAAACGGCTTGATGACATGAACTATGCTTCATTTATAAGCCTTTACTCAAGGAGCACCAATGATCAATTTAGAATGATCATTTTAACGCCCCAATCACCTTGCCATTTCCGCACTAAATCGTCCATAACTTTTGATTCAGAGCTCAGAATGACACAAATCCAATGGCCACGTTAAGCAAGCTCAATTTTCTATGTTGTGACAAAATTGAAGACTGAAATAGCTACGACAAAGCCTCAAAGAAATTGAATCTATCACAAACTGCGTGCTGCCACTCATTATGCTTCATTAATAATCGTTTACTCAATGAGCATCAATAATTAGTTTAGAAGTATCATTTTAACTGACCGACCAACTTGGCATGTCCGAACTTAATCGTGTTCTTCCGAGCTCAGAATGACATGAATTCAACGCTCACGTTAAGCTAGCTCAATTTTTTATATTGTGAAAAAATTTAAGACTGAAATAGATACGACAAAGCCTCCCAATAATCAAATCTATCGCAAACTGCTTGATAGCATGCATTATGCTTCATTAATAAGCATTTACTCAATGAGCACCAATGATCCATTTAGAATGATCATTTTAAATCACCGGTCAACTTGACAAGTCCACACTAAATAGTCTATAACTTTTGAATCAAAGCTCAGAATGCCACGAATCTAACACCCACATTAAGGTAACAAAATTTTCTATATTGTGACAAAACTTAACACTGAAATTGCTACGACAAAGCCTCCAAGTAATCTAATATATCACAATCGAACAGCTACGAAAAAGCCTCCAAATAATCCAGTCTATCCCAAACTCCGTGATGCCATGCATTATACTTCCTTTGAAAATCTTTGCTCAGTGAGCAGCAATGATCAGTTAAGAATGAGCATTTTAACTAGCTGATCAACTTGACATGTCCGCACTAAATTGTTTTTAACATTTTATTTAGAGCTTGAAATGACATGAATCCAACACCCACCTTAATCTAGCTCAATTTTTAAAATTGTAACATTTGATCTAGAGCTCAAAAAGACTTGAATCCAACTACCACGTCAATCTTCTTTAACTTTTGATTTAGAGTTCAAAATGACATGAATCCAACACCCACATTAAGCTAGGTCAATTTTCCATATTCTGACATTTGCGATTGAAAGAGCTACGAGAAACTATGCAACTAATCCAATGTATCCCAAACTGCGTGATGCCATGCAATATGCTCCTTTGATAAGTCTTTACTCAAGGAGCACCAATGATCAGTTTAGAATGATGATTTTAACTAGATGATCGACTTGACATGTATGCACTAGATCATCCAAAACTTTTGATTTAGTTTATAATGACACGAATCCAAGGCCAACGTTAAGCAAGCTCAATTTTTCTGTATTGTAATAAAATTTAATACTGAAATAGCTACGACAAAGCCTCCAAGTAATCCAATGTATCCCAAACTGCGTGATGCCATGCATTATGCTTCATTTATAAGCCTTTACTCAAGGAGCACCAATGATCATTTTTGAATGATCATTTAAGTGGCCGATGACCTTGACATGTCCGCACTAAATTGTCCATAATTTTTTGAGTTATAGTTCAGAATGACACAAATCCAACGCCCACGTTAAGCTAGCTCATTTTCCTATATTCTGACAAAATGTAAGATTGAAATAGCTATGAAAAAGCTTCCAAGTAATCCAATATATCCCAAACCGCGTTATGCCACACATTATGCTTCATTTATAAGCATTTACTCAAGGACAACCAATGATCAGTTTTGAATGATCATTTTAACTGGTCGATCAATTTGATATGTCCGCACTAAATTGTCCATAACTTATGATTTAGAGTTCAGAATGACACGAATCCAACCCCCACTTAAGCTAGCTCAATTTTCTATATTGTAATAAAATTTAAAATCGAAAAAGCTATGACAAAGCTTCCAAGTTCTCCAATCTATTCCAGACTGCGTGATGCCATGCATTTTGCTTAATTTATACGCCTTTACTCAATGAGCACCAATGATCAGTTTAGAATGATCATTTTCACTAGCTGATCAACTTGACATGTCCGCACTAAATCGTCTTTAACTTTAGATTTCGTGCTCAAAATGACATGAATCCAACGCCCACGTTAACCAAGCACGATTCTCCATACTGTGACAACAATTGAGACTGAATGAGCTACGACAAAGCCTCCAAGCAATCCACTGTATACCAAACAACGTGATGACATGCGTTATACTTCTTTTATAAGTCTTTACTCAAGGAGCACCAATGATCAGTTTATATGGATCATTTCAACTGGCCGTTCAACTTGACATGTATGCACTTAATAATCCATCAGTTTGGGATAGATTGGATTACTTGGAGGCTTTTTCGTAACTTTTTCGATCTTAAATTTTGTCACAAGACAATTGAGCGAGCTTAAAGTGGGTGTAGGATTCATATCATTGGATTACTTGGAGGCTTTGTCGTAGCTATTTTAGTATTACTTGGAGGCTTGCATGGCATCACGCAACTTGGGATACATTGGATTACTTGCATGGCATCACGCAACTTGGGATACATTGGATTACTTGGAGGCTTTGTTGTAGCTATTTTGGTATTAAATTTTTTCACAATGTAGAAAATTGAGCTAGCCGAATTGGGCCTTGGATTCGTGTCATTTTGAACTCTGAGTCACGCAATTTTGGATAGACTGGAATACTTGTAGGCTTTGTTGTAGCTATTTTGGTCCTAAATTTTGCCACAGCATAGAAAATTGAGATGACTTAACGTGGGCATTGGATTTGTCTCATTATACACTCTAAATAAAAAGTTATGGACAATTGAGTGCGGTAATGTCAAGTTGATCGGCCACTTAAAATAATCATTCTAAACTGATCATTGGTGCACCATCAGGATAGGCTTATTAATGAAACATAATGCATGGCATCACGCATTTTGTGATAGATTGGAGTACTTTCAGGCTTTGTTTAGATCTTTCAATCTCAAATGTTGTCATAATATGGAAAATTGAGCTAGCTTAATTTGGGCGTTGGATTCATGTTACTTTGTGACTAAATCAAAAGTTAAAGACAATTTAGGGCGGACATGTCAAGTTGATCAGCTAGTTACAATGATCATTCTAAATTGATCATTGGTGCTCATTGACCAAAGGTATACAAATGAAGCATAATGGATGGCATCATGCAGTTTGGGATAGATTGCATTACTTGGAGGTTTTGTCATAGCTATTTCGGTCTTAAATTTTTGTCACAATATAGAAAATTGATCTGTCTTAACATGGGCATTGGATTCGTTTTATTCTGAACTCTGAATAAAATGTTAAAAAGGATTTAGTGCGAACATTTCAAGATGAACAGCCTGTTAAATTGATATTTTTAAACTGATAATTGGTGCTCATTGAGAAAAGGTTTACAAATGAAACATAATGCATGACATCGTGCAGTTTGGGATAGATTGGATTACTTGGAGGCTTTCTCATAGCTATTTCGGTCTTAAATTTTGTCACAATATTGAAAATTGATCTAGTTTAACGTGAACGTTGTATTCGTGATATTCTGAACTCTTAATCAATAGTGACGGATAATTTAGTGTGGACATGTCAAGTTGATCGGCCTGTTAAAATGATCATTCTAAAGTGATCATTGGTGCTCCTTGAGTAATCGCTTATCAAAGAAGCATAATGCATGGCATAATGCAGTTCAGGATAGATTGGATTACTTTGAAGCTAGGTCTAGCTCTTTCAGTCTCATATGTTGTCACAATATGGAGAATTGGGCTTGCTTTCCGTGGGCGTTGTATTCATGTCGTTTTGAACTCTAAATCAAAAGTTAAAGACAAATTTAGTGTGGGAATGTCAAGTTGATCAGCTAGTTAAAATGATCATTCTGAACTTATCATTGGTGCTCATTGAGCAAAGGTTTAGGAGTGAAGCATAATGCACGACATCATGCAATTTTGAATGATCATTCTAAACTGATCAGTGGTGCTCATTGAGCAAAGGTTTACATATGAAGCGTAATGCATGACATCATGCTGTTTGTGATGGATTGGATTACTTGGAGGCTTTGGCGTAGCTATTTTGGTCTTAAATTTTGTCACAATAGAGAAAATTTAGCTAGATTAACATGGGCGTTGGATTCGTCTCATTCTGAACTGTGAATCAAAAGTTTAAGACGATTTAGTGTGGACATGTCAAGTTGATCAGCTAGTTAAAACGATCATTTTAAACTGATCATTTGTGCTCATTGAGCATTGGTTTACAAATGAAGCATAATGCATGACATCACACAGTTCGTGATAGATTTGATTACTTAAAGGCTTTATCATAGCTATTTCGGTCTTAAATTGAGCTAGCTTAAAGTGGACGTTGGATTCGTATCGTTCTTAACTTTAAATCAAACATTTCGGACGATTAAGTATGGACATATCAAATTGATCTGCTAGTTAAAATGATCATTCTAAAATGATCATAAGTGCTCCTTCAGTAAAGGCTTATAAATGAAGCATAATGCATGGCATCACGCAGTTTAGGATAGAATGGATTACTTCAAGGCATTGTTTTCGTTCTTTTAGTCTCAAATGTTGTCACAATATAGAAAATTGAGATAGCTTAATGTTGGCGTTAGATTCGTGTCATTCAGAACTCTGAATTAAAAGTTATGGACGATTTAGTGCGTAGATGTCAAGTTGATTGGCTAGTTAAAATGATCATTCTATACTGATCATTGCTGCTCCTTGAGAAAAGGTGTATAAACGAAGCATAATGCATGACATCATGCAGTTTGGCATATATTGGATTATTTGGAGGTTTTGTCGTAGCTATTTTGTTCTTAAATCTTTTCACAATATAGAAAATTGAGCTAGTTTAACGTGGGCAATGGATTCATATCATTCTTAACTCTAAATCAAAAGTTACAGACGATTTAGTGCAAACATGTCAAATTCATCGACCATTAGTGATTATTGAGTAAAGGCTTATAAATGAAGCAAAGTTCATGGCATCACGTAGTTTAGGATAGATTGGATTACTTGAAGACTTTGGGGAAGCTCTTTCAGTATCAAATATTATCACCATATATAAAATTGAGCTAGCTTAACGTGGGATTTGGATTCATGTCATTCTTAACTCTAAATCAGAAGTGACAGACGATTTAGTTTGGATATGTCAAGTTTTTCGGCTTGTTAAATTGATCATTCTAAACTCATCACTGGTGCTTATTGAGAAATGGTATACAAATGAAGGATAATGCATGGCATCATGCAGTCTAGGATATATTGGATTACTTGGAAACTTTTTCATAGCTATTTTGGTTTAATATTTTGTAACATTATAAAACAATTAGCTAGCTTAATGTGGGCATTGGATTCGTGTCATTCTGATCACTTAATCAAAAGTTAAAGACGATTTAGTGCCGAAGGGTCAAGTGGATCAGCTTGTTAAATGATCATTATAAACTGATCATTGGTGCTCATTGAGAAATGGTTTATAAATGAAGCATAATACATGGCAACACGCAGTTTGGGATAGATTAGATTACATGGAGGCTTTGTTGTAACAATTTTGGTCTTAAATTTGGTCACAGTATAGAAAATTGACCAAGCTTAACGTGGGCGTTGGATTCGTGTCATTCTGAAATCTAAATCAAACATTTCAGACGATTAAGTGTAGACAAGTCAATTTGATCGGCCTGTTAAAGTGACCATTCTAAACTGATCATTAGTGCTCCTTGAGTAAAGGCTTATAAATGAAGCATAATGCATGACATCACACAATTTAGGATAGATTGGATTTCTTGAAGGCTTTTTGGTAGTTCTTTCAGTCTTAAATGTTGTCACAATATAGCAAATTGAGCAACCTTAATGTGGGCGTTGGATACATGTCATTATGAACTCCAAATCAAAAGTTACACATGATTTAATGCGTACATGTCAACTTGATCAGCTAGTTAAAATGATCATTCTAAACTGATCATTGGTGCTACTTGAGAAAAAGGTTTATAAATGAAGCAAATGCATGGCATCAAGCAGTTTGACATACATTGGATGAATTGGAGGTTTGCCATAGCTATTTTGGCATTAAATTTGGTCACAAATCAAAAGCTACTGACGATTTAGTGCAAACTTGTCAATTTGATCGGTTAGTTAAAATGATCATTTTAAACTGATCATTTTAAGCTGATCATTAGTGCTCCTTGAGTAAAGGCTTATAAATAAAGCATAATGCATGGTATCACACAGTTTAGGATAGTTTGGATTACTTGAAGGCTTTTTGGTAGTTCTTTCAGCTTCAAATGTTGTGACAATATAGAAAATTGAGTTAGCTTATTGTGGGCATTAAATTTGTGTCATTCTGAGCACTAAATCAGAAGTTACGGACGACTTAGTGCGTACATATCAAGTTGGTCGGCCAGGTAAAATGATAATTCTAAACTGATCATTGGTGCTCCTTCAGAAGAGACTTATAAATGAAGAATAATGGATGGTATCACGCAGTTTGGCATACATTGGATTGATTAGAGGCTTTGTTGTAGCTATTTTGGCCTTATGATTTTGTCACAATAGAGAAAGTTGACCAAGCCTAACGTGGAAAATGGATTTATGACATTCTGAACTCTAACTGAAAAGTGACAAACGAATGGGTGCGGACATCTCAAGTTTTTCGGCAAATTAAATTGATCATTTTAAACTGATCTTTTGTGCTCATTGAGCAAAGTTTTACAAATGTAGCATAATGCATGGCATCATGCAGTTTGGGATAGCTTGGATAACTTGGATGCTTTTTGTAGCTATTTCGGTCTTATGTTTTATCCCAACATAGAATATTGAGCTAGCTTAACGTGGGCATTGGATTCGTTTCTTTCTGAACTATAAATCAAAACTTACATTCCATTTAGTGCTTATATGTCAAGTTGATCGGCCAGTTAAAATGATCATTCTAAACTGATCATTGGTTCTCATTGAGAAAAAGCTTATAAATGAAGCATAATGCATGGCATCACCACAGTTTGGGATACATTGGATTATTTGGAGGCTTGGTAATAGCTATTTCATTCTTAAATTTTGTCACAATATAGAAAATTGATCTAGTTTAACGTGGGCAATGGATTCATGTCATTCTGAACACTATATCAAAAGCTACGGACAATTTAGTGCAAACATGTCAAGTTGATCGGCCAGTTCAAATGATAATTCTAATTTGATCATTTTAAGCTGATCATAAGTGCTCCTTGAGTAAAGGCTTATAAATGAGGCATAATGCAATGCATCACACAGTTTAGGATAGATTGGATTACTTGAAGGCTGTATGGTAGTTCCTTCAGCTTCAAATGTTGTTAGAATATAGAAAATTGATCTAGCTTATTGTGGGCATCAAATTCGTGTCATTCTGAACCCCAAATTAGAAGTTACAGACGATTTAGATCGTACATGTCAAGTTATCATTCTAAACTGATCATTGAAGCTCCTTGAGAAAAGGATTATAAATGAAGCATTATGCATAGCATCACGTAGTTTGGCATAGATTGGATTACTTAGAGGATTTGTTGTAGATATATTGGTCTTATATTTTTGGCACAATATAGAAAATTTAGCTGGCATAACATGGGAAATGCATTCATGTCATTCTGAACTCTAACCAAAAGTTACAAACGATTGAGTGTGAACTGATCATTCTAAAATGATCATTGGTGCTCACTGAGCAAAGGTTTACTATTGAAGCATAATGCATTGCATCACGCAGTTTGGGATAGATTGGATAACTTGGATGCTTTGTTATAGCTATTTCGGTCTTAAGTTTTGTCACAGCAAAGAATATTATGCTAGCTTATTATGGGAATTGGATTCGTTTCACTCTGAACTCTAAATCAAAAGTTAAAGATCATTTAGTACGTATATGTCAGTTTGATCGGTCAGTTGAAATGATCATTCTAACCTGATAATTGATGCTCATTGATTAACGGCTTATAAATGAAGCACAGTGCAAGGCATGACGCAGTTTTTCTCATTGAGGCAAGGCTTATTAATGAAGCATAATGCATGGCATCACGCAGTTTGGGATACATTGGATTACTTGGAGGATTTGTCGTTGCTATTTCATTTGTAAATTGTGTCACAATATAGAAAATTGAGCTAGTTTAACGTGGGCAATGGATTCATGTCATTCTGAACACTAAATCAAAAGCTACGGACGATTTACTGCAGACATATCAAGTTGACTGGCCAGTTAAAATGATCATTCTAAACTGATAATACTAAGCTGATCATTAGTGCTCCTTGAGTAAAGGCTTATAAATGAAGCATAATGCAATGCATCACACAGTTTAGGATAGATTGGATTACTTGAAGGCTTTATTGTAGTTCCTTCAGCTTCAAATGTTGTTAGAATTTAGAAAATTGATCTATCTTAATGTGGGCATCAAATTCGTGTCATTCTGAACCCCAAATTACAAGTTACAGACGATTTAGATCGTACATGTCAAGTTGGTCGGCCAGCTAAAATGATCATTCTAAACTGATCATTGGTGATCCTTAAGAAAAGGATTATAAATGAAGCATTATGCATAGCATCACGTAGTTTGGCATAGATTGGATTACTTAGAGGATTTGTTGTAGATATTTTGGTCTTATATTTTTGGCACAATATAGAAAATTTAGCTGGCATAACATGGGAAATGGATTCATGTCATTCTGAAATCTAACCAAAAGTTACAAACGATTGAGTGCGAACTGATCATTCTAAAATGATCATTGGCGCTCACTGAGCAAAGGTTTACAATTGAAGCATAATGCATCGCATCATGCAGTTTGGGATAGATTGGATAACTTGGATGCTTTGTTATAGCTATTTCGGTCTTAAGTTTTGTCACAGCATAGAATATTATGCTAGCTTAACATGGGCATTGGATTCGTTTCACTCTGAACTCTAAATCAAAAGTTAAAGACCATTTAGTACGTATATGTCAGTTTGATCGGCCAGTTGAAATGATCATTCTAACCTGATAATTGATGCTCATTGAGTAATGGCTTATAAATGAAGCACAGTGCAAGGCATGACGCTGTTTTTCTCATTGAGGCAAGGCTTATTAATGAAGCATAATGCATGGCATCACGCAGTTTGGGATACATTGGATTACTTGGAGGATTTGTCGTTGCTATTTCATTTGTAAATTGTGTCACAATATAGAAAATTGAGCTAGTTTAACGTGGGCAATGGAGTCATGTCATTCTGAACACGAAATCAAAAGCTACGGACGATATACTGCGGACATATCAAGTTGATTGGCCAGTTAAAATGATCATTCTAAACTGATAATACTAAGCTGATCATTAGTGCTCATTGAGTAAAAGCTTATAAATGAGGCATAATGCATGACATCACACAGTTTAGGATATATAGGATTACTTGAAGGCTTTGTGTAGTTCTTTCAGCTTCAAATGTTGTCACAATATAGAACATTGAGCTAGCTTAATGTGGACGTTAAATTCGTGTCATTCTGAGATCTAAATCACAAGTTACAGACTATTTAGTGCGTACATGTCAAGTTGTTCGGTCAGCTAAAATGATCATTATAAACTGATCATTGGTTCTCTTTGAAAAAAGCTTATAAATGAAGCATAATGCATGGCATCTAGAAGTTTGGCATATATTGGGTTACTTAGAGGCTTTGTTTTAGCTATTTTGGCCTTATGTTTTTGTCACAATAGAAAACATTGAGGTAGCCTAATGTGGGGAATGGATTCATGTCATTCTGAACTCTAAATGAAAAGTTATAAGCAAATGGGTGCAGAAATCTCAAGTTTATCGGCTAGTTAAATTGATCATTCTAAACTGATCATTTGTGCTCATTGAGCAAAAGTTTACAAATGAAGTATAATGCATTGCATCACGCAGTTTGGGATAGATTGGATAACTTGGATGCCTTTTGTAGCTATTTCGCTCATATGTTTTATCACAATACAGAATATTGAGCTAGCTTAACGTGGGCATTGGATTCGTTTTATTCTGAATTCTAAATCAAAAGTTACATACCATTTAATGCACATATGTCAAATTGATCGGCCAGTTAAAATGATCATTCTAAATTGATCATTAGTGCTCATTCAGAAATGGTTCATAAATGAAGCATAATGCATGGCATCACGCAATTTGGGATACATTGGATTACTTGCTTTTTCGTAGCTATTTCATTCTTAATTTTTTTTCACAATATCGAAAATTGAGCTAGCTTAACGTAGGCAATGGATTCATGTCATTCTGAACACTAAATCAAAAGCTACGGACGATTTAGTGCGGACCTGTCAAGGTGATCGGCCAGTTAAAATGATCATTCTAAGCTGATCATTAGTGCTCCTTGAGTGAAGGCTTATAAATGAAGCATAATGCATGGCATCACACAGTTTAGGATAGATTGGATTACTTGAAGGCTTTATGGTAGTTCTTTCAGCTTCAAATGTTGTCAGAATATAGAAAATTGAGCTAGCTTAATGTGGGCGTTAAATTAGTGTAATTATGAACCCCAAATCATAAGTTACGGACGATTTGGATCGAACATGTCAAGTTGGTCGGCCAGCTAAAATGATCATTCTAAACTGATCATTGGTGCTCCTTGAGAAAAGGCTTATAAATGAAGCATAATGCATGGCATCACGCAGTTTGGCATACATTCGATTACTTAGAGGCTTTGTTGTGGCTATTTTTGGTCTTATATTTTTGTCACAATAGAGAAAATTGAGCTACCCTAACATGGGAAATGGATTCATGTCATTCTGAACTCAAAATCAAAAGTTACAAACAATTGGTTGCGGACATCTCAAGTTTATCGGCTAGTAAAATTAATCATTATAAATTGATCATTGGTGCACATTGAGCAAAGGTTTACAAATGAAGCATAATGCATGGCATCAAGCAGTTTGGGATAGATTGGATAAATTGGATGCTTTGTTGTACCTATTTTGTTCTTAAGTTTGATCACAATATAAAACATTGAGCTAGTTTAATGTGGGAGTTGGATTCGTTTCATTCTCAACCCATCAAACATGCCATTCCAATTAAGAATCTGATGGATTCCAATCTTGCAACAGGCGCAAAATTTTCTTGAAAATCGATTCCTTCCACTTGAGAGTATCCCTGAGCAACCAATCAAGCCTTATTTTGCACTACATTTCCATGTTCATCTATCTTATTCTTGAAGACTCATTTGGTCCCAACGACATTAACTCCTGCTGGCCGGGGCACCAAATCCCAAACATTGGTACGTTCAAATTGTTCAAGCTCTTCTTGCATTGACTGTATCCAATATTCATCCATCAATGCTTCCTTGTGCGCCTTGGGTTCTAATGAAGAGACAAAGCAGGCAAAACGTACCATTTCTTTGAAGTTAATTTACTTTTTCCTTGTAACCCTTTCACCGTTTACCTCCCCAATTATATCCTTTTCAGAGTGATTTCGATGAACCCGTGGCCTAACTTCATATTCTGATTCTGATCCTGAATCTGAATCTGGCTCCTTATCTTCAGAGGTTACCTGATCTCCTTTTGGTAACGTTTGATCACCTGTTCCTTCAACCAGCTTAACTATTAATCCTTGTGAAGAAATATCATTAAACACAACATTACCAGTTTCTTCAATAGCCCTTATTCTTTTGTTGTATACTCTGTACACAGTACTTGACCCTGAATACCCAAGAAATATTCCTTCATCACTCTTTGAATCAAACTTTCCGAGTTGATCCTTATCATTCAAGATATAGCATTGACATCCAAATACATGAAAGTAGCTCACCGTAGGAGCTTTACCTTTTCCAGAGTTGATATGGCATCACATTCGTTCTCTTTCTTATGTATACTCTATTTATCACATAAGAGGCCGTGCTGATTGCATCTGCCCAAAAATGCTTGGCCACTTGATTTCCATGTAACATTGCTCGAGCCATTTCTTGAACCGTTCTGTTCTTTCGTTCGACAACTCCATTCTGCTGAGGTGTTCTGGGTGCTGAGTACTGATGAAATATCCCATGTTCTCCACAGAACTTTTCAAAGATGTCATTCTGAAACTCCCTTCCATGGTCGCTTCTAATGACCATAATTGCACACTTCTTTTCGTTCATCAGTTGAAGAGCTAGAATCTTAAAACTGTCAAACGTTTCTGTTTTTTCTCTGAGGAACCTTACCCATGTGTAGGTCTGGTGAAGTCATCGACTAACACAAAGATGTATTTTTTTTTCAAAAATACTTTCTACCTGAATTGGACCAATCAGATACATGTGAATTAGATCCAAAGCCTTTTCTGTTTGAACGTTTGGTACTGTCTTATGATGAACTTTAACTTGCTTTCCTTTGGCACATGGTCCACATACGAATTCAGTATCTAGCTTTAACTTGGGAATTCCTCGTATAACATCTTGTTGAGACAGCTTCACCATAGTTCTGATGTTCATATGTCCAAGCTTCTGGTGCCACAGATTCAACTCATCTTTCTTAGTAACTGATAAACATTTCTCAGACTGAGTCCACACATAGCAGTTGTTCCCTGTCCTCATTCCTTGTAGAATTACAGAGTTCTGATCATTTGTTGCCCTACATCCAGTACTTGGGAATGTGACTGAGAGACCTTCATCACATAGCTGACTGATGCTGATCACGTTCGCCTTTAGACCCTCAACCAAATACACACTTTCTAGCTCTGGAGCTGTTCTGCCAGTGGTGTCACCCTTCCCTTTGATTTTTCTTTTAGCTCCATCACCAAAAGTAACTTTCCCTGCTCTGGTCTTCTCAAATATTTGAAGATACTCTTGATTACCTGTCATGTGTCTTGAACACCCGATGTCAAAGTACCACACAGCCTCAGCTGATTTTTGTGGTCCTTCAGCTGTATAGGCAGCATATGAGTAGAGATCTTGCTTCCTCACCCATACTCGATTATATTGTCTCTCGTCCCGCAAGAATCTGTTACGCCTTAGCTGATTCCTGATTTTTTCTTGATACATGTACCAGTGAGGTCTGATATGTCCTAATCTTACTGCAGTAATAACATTCAGGCCTCCTGTACGATTGCCATTTCGTAGTCCATTTGGGCCTAAGGCTTCTATCCTGTATGAATCCACCTTCAGCACTTCCAAAGGTATTCCTCCTTTCTTGCTCAAATTCTGTTGCCTTGATGAACTTAGCCATGTCCTTTGTAGGATTCCCTTGATAGCCCAATCCCCAGTTAGTGTGACTCGTTCTGCCAATTTGTAGCAAATTATCCAGATCCTCTATTCCTTTGCTCAGCATCTTGATGTTTTTCAGCTGACCATCCAGTTTGCTTTCAAGATCTTTTGACCTTTGGCGTTCTGCTTTGAGTTCTTCTTTCATCAATTCAATCACTCGCTCCAGCTCCTGCTTATCCTTAACGAGGGTTTGCTTTTCCAGAATTAGCTCCTTGTTTTCGTCTCGGGTCTTGACTAATGATTCACACAGAATTTTGTTTTCTTCATACAGAGACAGATCGAGATTGTCTTCAGGTTCTGAGTCATCGTCCTCATTAATCTGTCCAAAGTATGCAATAAAGTTTAGCATATTCTCATCATCATCCTCATCATCAGAGTGAGAATCTTCGTAGCTCACGAATGACTTTTCCTTGTTTCTTCCAACTCCAACGCATTCAGCCTTAGTGTGTCCAAACCCTTTGCATTCACTACATCTGGTAGACTCTCGTTTTTTTGCAGTTGGACACTCGGCTTTGAAGTGCCCTATTCCTTCACACTCATGGCATTTTGCCTCTGATTTCTTAAAACCTTTGTTTGCCTTGTAATCACCTTCTCCTTTGGGTGAGCTGAAGTTTCCCTTCTTTTGATCTTTTTCAAACTTTTTGAAGCACTTCCTCACGATCATGCTGACTTTTTCTTCAAGACAATCAGGCTGTTCTTTTTCTTGATTTGCTGTTAGGACAACACCCTTGTTTCTGGAAGGATTCTTCTTGTTTTGTTCCAATTCATATGCTTGCATCATTCCTACCACCTGATCAAACTTCATCTCATCTGAGTTTAAGGATACCTCTATTGCTGATCTGTGTGCCTGAAATTTCTCCGGAAGACATCGCATGAATTTCTTCACAAGCTTCTTATCTTTGTATTTCTTTCCAAGTACCAAGGCTTCATTTGCGATTGAACTCAATTTTCCACTGAATGCCTCAACAGATTCATCATCACCCATTGTAAGGGTTTCAAACTGTGATGCCAACATATCTATTCTCGTTCTTCGCACATTGCTTGTTTCATATGATGTTTGCAGTGAGTCCCAAGCTTCTTTAGCTGTAGAGCATCCTTGAACACGTTTGAACTGATCTTTGGTCAGTGATGTCCAAATAACAGATAAAGCCTTTGAGTTGTATTTAGACATAGTTTTCTCCTCTATTGTCCAATCCCTTTTAGGTTTGGGAATCAATTTTCCTTCCTCAGTTTTGATGGTTGGTTCAAACCATCCGTCCTCCACCATGGTCCATGCATCTTCATCGATTCCTTTGATTAGAGCTTTGATCTGAACCTTCCACCAACCAAAGTTTTCTGCCTCAAGGAGCAGAGGTTTCATTGATCCAAAGTGATGGGAGTTATCCATCTTCAGTCCCTTGATCACACCTGTTTTATATTTAAAGAATTAATATAATTCTTACCAGATGTAGGCTCTGATACCAATTGAAAGTTTGTGATAACTCCAATAGATCAATTCCACGAAACGATATCTTTATTAACTAGAATTCTGTTAAGTTAATTCCTTACAATTACACTTAACTTTGGATTTACACAACTCTACTTTTGTAGATTGAAACCAAAAAATTCCTAGTCTATCCAAAGATATATTTCAACTCTCTGTCTTGATCATTTCAACGCGGAAACACCCTTCGCTTGAAGTGAACAGACCAAAACACCAAAAACCCTTTTTCTGAGAACTCTCTGAAAAAACTCTCTCTCTCTCTCTCTCAATACACGAATCTCTCTCTGTTTTACGCTCAAAAGAAAACGTAAATTGAAAACCTAGAGACACACCCTTCTAAATACATGAATCTCTTGTTCATTATTTATAAGATTTCCCTTTTTTCTCTTTCAAGAATAATCCCATTATTCCTAGATGCTGTTTCCATTTTTCCTTGATGTTGTTTTTTCCTTTTGCTGCCAGGACGATGTTTCCATTTCTTGATGTTGTTTTTTTCCTTTTTGCCGCCAAGATGCTCTTTCCATTTTTCAGGCATCTTTAAATTTGGTCACAAATCAAAAGCTACGGACAACTTAGTGCAAACATGTCAATTTGATCGGTGAGTTAAATGATCATTCTAAACTGATCATTATAAGCTGATCATTAGTGCTCCTTGAGTAAAGGCTTATAAATGAAGCATAATGCATGGTATGACACAGTTTAGGATAGATTGGATTACTTGAAGGCTTTGTGGTAGTTCTTTCGGCTTCAAATGTTGTGAAAATATAGAAACTTGAGTTAGCTTAATGTAAATTTGCGTCATTCTGAGCACTAAATCAGAAGTTACAGATGATATAGTGCGTACATGTCAAGTTGGTCGGCCAGCTAAAATAATCATTCTAAACTGATCATTTGTTCTCCTTCAGAAGAGGCTTATAAATGAAGCATAATGCATGGCATCACGCAGTTTGGCATACATTGGATTGATTAG